>PVKP010017769.1:0-45455 GCA_004027715.1 Plecturocebus donacophilus | reverse complement strand
GAATTTTTCTATTTCCTTTAGATTTTCTGGTTTATTTGCATAGAAGTGTTTATAGTATTCTCCAATGGTAGTTTGTAATTCTGTGAGATGGGTGGTATTTTCTCCTTAATCATTTTTTATTGCATCTATTTGATTCTTCTTTTCTTCTTTATTAGTCTGGCTAGCAATCTATCTATTTTGTTGATCTTTTAAAAAATCAACTTCTGGATTTATTGATTTTTTTTTTTAAAGTTTTTCATGGCTCTATCTCCTTCACTTCTGCTCTTAGTTGTTTCTTGTCTTCTGCTAGCTTTTGAATTTGTTTGTTCTTGCTCCTCAGTTCTTTTAATTGTGACATTAGGGTGTTGAAGTTAGATCTTTCCTCCTTTCTCTTGTAATCATTTAGTGCTATAAATTTACCTCTACACACTGCTTTAAATGCATCCCAGAGATTCTGGTGTGTTGTGTCTTCATTCTCATCGGTTTCCAATAACTTACTTATTTCTGTCTTCATTTCATTATTTATCCAGTAGTCATTCAGGAGCAGGTTGTTCAGTTTCTATGTAGTTTTGTGGTTTTGAGTAAGTTTCTTAATCCTGAGTTCTAATTTGATTGCACTATGGTCTGAGAGACTGTTTGTTATGATTTCCATTCTTTTGCTATTACTGAGGAGTTTTTTACTTCCAATTACATGGTCTATTTTAGAATAAGAGTAATGTGGTGCTAAGAAGAATGTATAGTCTGTTGATTTGGGGTGGAGAGTTCTATAATGTCTATTAGGTCCACTTGGTCCAGATCTGAGTTTAAGTCCTAGATATCTGTGTTAATTTTCTATCTCACTGATATGTCTAATATTGACAGCAGGGTGTTAAAGTCTCCCACTACTATTGTGTGGGAGTCTGAGTCTCTTTGTAGGTCTCTCAGAACTTGCATTATGAATCTGGGTGCTCCTGCATTTGGGTGCATATATATTTAGGATCATTAGCTCTTCTTGTTGCATTGATCCTTTTACCATTATGTAATGCCCTTCTTTGTCTCTTTTGATCTTTGTTGGTTTAAAGTCCATTTTATCAGAGACTAGGATTACAACCCCTGTTTTTTTGTTTTGTTTTGCTTTTTTGTTTTTGTTTTTGTTTTTATTGCTTTCCATTTGCTTGGTAAATATTCTTCCATCCTTTTAATTTGAGCCTATGTGTATTTGCCTGGGAGGAAGGTATCCTGAATACAGTACATGAATAAAATGTCTTGACTCTTTATCCAATTTGCCAGTCTGTGTCTTTTAATTGGTACATTTAGCCCGTTTGTATTTAAGGTTAACCTTGTTATGTGTGAATTTCATCCTGTCATTATGATGCTAGCTGGTTGTTTTGCTTGTTGATGCAGTTTCTTCATAGCATTGATGATCTTTACAATTTGTTATGTTTTTGCAGTGGCTGGTACTGGTTGTTCCTTTCCATCTTTAGTGCTTCTTTCAGGAGCTCTTGTAAGGCAGGTCTGGGGTGATGAAATTTCTCAGCAGTTGCTTGTCCATGATAGGATTTTATTTATCCTTCACTTATGAAGCTTAGTTTGGCTTCATATAAAATTCTGGGTTGAAAATCCTTTTCTTTAAGGATGTTGAATATTAGCCCCCACTATCTTCTGGCTTCTAGGGTTTCTGCTGAAAGATCTGCTGTGAGTCTGATGGGCTTCCCTTTGTGGGTAACCTGACCCTTCTCTCTGGCTGCCCTTAGCATTTTCCCTTCATTTCAACCCTGGTGAATCTGATGATTGTGTGTTGGGGTTGCTTTTCTTGAGGAGTATCTTTGTGGTGTTCTCTGTATTTTCTGAATTTGAATGTTGGCCTACCTTGCTTGGTTGGGAAAGTTTTCCTGGATAATATCCTGAAGAGTGTTTTCCAACTTGGTTTCATTCTGTCACTTTCAGGTACATCGATCAAACATAGATTTGGTCTTTTCTCAGAATCTCATATTTCTTGGAGGCTTTCCTCATTTCTTTTCACCCTTTTTCCCCTAGTCTTGCCTTATCACTTTATTTCATTCAGTTGATCTTCAATCTCTGATATCCTTTCTTCAGCTTTATCGATTTGGCTATTGAAACTTGTGTATGCTTCACAAAGTTCTCGTGCTGTGTTTTTCAGCTCCCTCCCGTCATTATTTTCTTCTCTAAACTCGTTATTTCAGTTAGCATTTTGTCTAACCTTTTTTCAAGGTTCTTAGGTTCCTTGCTTTGGGTTAGAACATGCTCCTTTAGCTCAGAGAAGTTTGTTATTACCCACTCTGAAGCCTGTTTCTGTCAATTCTTCAAACTCATTATCTGTCCAGTTTTGTTCTTTTGGTGGCAAGGAGTTGTGATCCCTTGGAGGAGAAGAGGCATTCTGGTTTTTGGAGTGTTCAGCCTTTTTGTGCTGTTTTCTTTTCATCTTTGTGGGTTTATCTATGTTTGGTCTTGGAAGTTGGTGAATTATAGATGGGGTCTCTGGGTGGACATCATTTTTGTAGATGTTAAGACTATTTCTTTCTGTTTGTTAGTTTTCCTTCTAATGGTCAGGCCCCTCTGCTGCAGGTCTGCTGGAGGTCCACTCCAGACCCTGCTTGCCTGCAAATCACCAGCAGGAGGTATACAGAACAGCCAAAATTGCTGCCTGTTCCTTCCTCTGTTAGCTTCATCCAGAAGGGTACTCACCAGATGCTAGCCAGAGCTCTCTTGTATGAGGTGTCTGTTGGTCCCTACTGGAAAGTGTCTCCCAGTTAGGATATGATACATGGGGGTCAGGGAGCCACATGAGGAGGCAGTTTGTTCCTCATCAGAGCTGGAACACTGTGCTGGGAGATCTGCTGCTCTTTTCAGAGCTGCCAGGCAGGGACGTTTACGTCTGCTGAAGCTGTACCCACAACTGCCCCTTTTCCCAGGCACTCTGTCCCAGGAAGGTGGGAGTTTTATTTATAAGTCCCTGTTTTTTCAGAGATACCATGCCCAGTGAGGAGGGAGTCTAGTGACACAGTCTGCCTGCAGAGGCCTTGCTGAGCTGCCATGGGCTCCACCCAGTTTGAACTTCCCTGCGACTCTGTTTACACTGATGATGTTAAAACCACCTATGTGAGCCTCAGCAATGGCTGATGCCCCTCTCCTCACCGAGCTTGAACATCCCAGGTTGAGCTCAGACTGCTGTGCTGGCTGTGAGAATTTCAAGCTAGTGGATCTTAGCTTGCTGATCTTCATTGGAGTGGGACCCATCAAGCCAGATCACTTGGCTCCCTGCCTTCAACCCCCTTTCCAGGGGAGTGAATGGTTCTGTCTCGCTGGCATTCCAGGTGCTACTGGCATATGGGAAAAAAAACTGTTGCTGCTAGCTTAGTGTTTTCCCAAACAGCTCCCACTTTTGTGCTGGAAACCCTGGGCCCTGGTGTTGTAAGCACTGGAGCAAATCTCCTGGTCTGCAGGTTGTGAAGACTGTGGGAAAATCATAGTATCTGTGCTGGCTTGCAGGGGACAGTTCCTAATGGCTTCCCATGGCTAGAAGAGGGAGTTCCCTGGCCACTGGTGCTTCCCAGGTGAGGTGATGCTCCACCCTGCTTTGGCTCATCCTCCTTGGACTGCACCCACTGTCCAACCAGTCCCAATGATATGAACCAGGTACCTCAGTTGGAAATGTGGAGATCACCCACCTTTTGCATTGATCTCGCTGGGAACTGCGCACCAGAGCTGTTCCTATTTGGCCATCTTGCCAATAACCTCAGGAACCCTTCTTAGTGGAATAAAAGAAATACCAACTAATGTTTTTTCCAGTATTATTACTCCATCCCTTCCCCAAAATAATTTATTTTCTGTTGATTTGGAAGAGCAAACTCATTTCCCCTTGTATTTAAGAAGGAATGAGAAGAGTTATTAGTATACAAGTTTTGACATGTTTGAAAAAAAATCTTGTAACTGTTAGAAATGGAAAATACTTTAGAGATCATGATATTCAGAGCCTAATTTTACAAATAAAAACCAGAGGGCTTTAAATACTTGGCTAAGAGTTAAAAACAAATTATAAGCAAACCTAGGAATAAAACAAATCTATTCCCAGTTCATCTAGGTTTTAATACCAATTTAGATTTGGGGAAAACAGATGCAAATGAAGAAAAAGAAAGTAAGGTAGGGAGACTTCCAACAAGTTTGAACACACAAATTTGAAGATCATAAACAAGTAAGAATCTTTCTGTCCCTTGAGAGCTAGACAAATAGTCCTGCACCTTATCCCTATTCTGATATAGGAATTTAAAACGCTGCTTAAGATTCCTGTGAAGTACCATAGGGCTGGGAGGATAGATGCTCATGTGTTGTTAACTTTTGCCTCATGGACTCTGGATTCCTTTTGTAGTTTATTTTTCATACCAGGTTGATATCTACATAAAATTCATTGCCCCCTTTTTCCCCCAAATCAAAAAAATTAAAAACCTCAGACCAGCAAAATTCTCATTTGGCAAATATCAAATCAAATAACTTAAAAATATAATTTCCTTTCTTTTTCTCAATGTGATGTGCTCCTGCCTTTCTTCGTTATTTTTCCTTCTTTCTGGTCCTCCTCCTTGGACTTTCTTTTCTTGTGCTATCTCTTCTTCTTGGACCAGTGACTTCTGTAAAAAATATATGAATGCCAATGGGTGAATAATGAGTAGAGTAGGATATAACACTTATAGTATAGATAGCATTTAGACTATAGATAGCCACGTCAGAAGAGGTGCTAACGTTTAATTTGAATAATTTGTTTTTGAGGTTGTGGCATTTTATGTAAAGGGTAGTATCCTTATGTCTTAAACTGTCTTTAAAGTAGGACCGTAATCCATATCTGCCTTTTCTCATTTCCAGCAAAGCAGAATATGTTGTCCTTATTTGTTCCTGCAGAAGCCAGAAATTATCATATGAATGGCTTCTATTACTTTTGGACCTGAATTTTCTTACCTCATTTTTTCTGACAATTGCAATAGCTAATAGTATATGTTTCCCCTATGTCTTAGAACATTGTGGTCAGTTTACGTTATCTGAAACATCCTTTACAGGACTATATAATCAAGCAGCACTGAACATTACCCTTTTGAAGAGCCCCTTACAATAGCAATGGAAAACAAACATTTATTTATTCAATAAGTTTAATATTAATATGTGTCTCTGTTATGTTCCTTTTGTCCTTTTCATGTCTATCCTTTGTTTCTATGGTTTCTAGAGCCTATGATATGATAATTCGTGACACAGAAGAAAAGATCTGTCCTTGTGTACCAAATGAATGTTGACAAATTGTTAGGGTTTCCAGATAAAGTACATGATGCCTTATTAATTTTGAATTTACTTGATTACTCAAGACACATTTTTAGGATAAGTACATTTTCTGTCAATATCCTATACTTATACTAAAAATGATTTGATGTTTATCTATTCAAATTAAATTCAAATTAACTCATTTGAAAATAAATTCAAATTAACTCATTGTCATATATTTTTAATTGCTAAATCTTACAACCCTACTAGTCTGCATGATAAAAATTTTTAATTAATGGGAGAGATATTTTTAATTTTTTAAGTTTTTTTTTTCTTTCTTTTAGACAGAGTCTCCCTCTGTTGCCCAGGCCAGAGTGCAGTGGTGCAATCTCAGGTATCTCAGCTCAATGCAACCTATTCTTCCCAGGTTCAAGCTATTCTCCTGCTTCAGACTCCTGAGCAGCTAGGACTACAGGTGTGCACCACCATGCCCAGCGAATTTTTGTATCTTTAGTGGAGATGGAATTTTGCCATGTTGACCAGGATGATCTGGAATTCCTGGCCTCAAGTCATCCGCCTACTTTGTCCTCCTAAAGTGCTGGGATTAGGCATGAGCCACTGTGCATATTCTGATTTTTATTTTCTTCAATGCTGTTAAAGTACATACCTAGTTCAGGTGGTTTAATTGGCCCTTACTGATTTCCTTTAAGATTATCTGTGTTGCTTATTAATTTTGTATCTTTGGCTCATTCAGGACAAAAACAGGGATACTGAATTTTTCCTTTTCTAGACCCTGCATTTTGTCATTCACTCATATTATTTAGTTTACAATTTCACCCTTTAAGTGGCATGATTACATATTTATTTCCTGAAAAATCCTTTAAAATGACCATTTCCTATTGGAACTCAGAATTGAGATTTCTATCAGTTTTTAATTCTCATTAAAAATTTAAAGTTTGATGACCTTCTAGTTTTATTTTCATTGATATATTTTGTGCTTAGTTACTAAGTGCAATTATGTATTTGAAAGTAAATACTATTATTGATGTTTAATCATATTTCTGTCACCTTATCTGGGAAATTTCATAATCACACAATAGTGGAAATTAATTTTTGAACTTTTCACATGGATAACTATATTTTCTGGTATGTATATCTAATTACAAAATGTCAGAGTCTCTCTTTGAGATATACAAATCTCTATCTTATAATATTCTTTCAACTGCTATCCCCACCATAATCACATAGTGTTACTTCAAACTACTGTTTAACTTTTAAAGACCCATTTTAAGAAATGTTCCACTTGAAGAAATATTTTCCAAAATATCAAAAGAATAAACCCCTTAAATAAAGAAATAATTTCTCAAAATTTGTGAAAAAAGTTTAAAAAACAAGGACTGTATGTCCCACAGTCTAGTTCAACAAATGGCAGTAGCTTTTAGCTGATAAGCAGAAATCTGTAATCTTAGGTATTTACTGCAGCAGAACCTCATAAGTTTGCTTCCAGAACCAAAATATACATGAAATCATATAGTTTTGAAAAAAAAATCTCTTCCTCTTCTATTCATGATCAAGGTCTCTACTGCTATATTATGCAAGGAGTCATCTAATGGTTCTAATAATCTTCCCTATATAGCAATTTATTTTTAAGGAATTGGAATTTTAGCTTTAATTTCCTAGTGGCAATTTCATCGTTGCCTCTTGAATTAATATATTTTACATAATTTTTCTCATTAGACAAAATAGATTTGTTTTGTATGCTTAAAATTTATATATTTTTTAATTACATTGTATAATTTACCTAGTGTTGAGGCCACTGATGAGACAGATATGAGGTTCTTAAACCAAGAAGTTTTAAAATTAGACCAAAAAACAAAATTATAAAGTTTTTTTTTGAGGGTGATAATCAAAGACATTTATGCTAAATTACCAAAAAAGAAAAAAGAGGTTTTGTTAATCTCATCTTATTTGGAACTTTTTTTTCCACTTGATTTTGGAAACAGAAGAATCCTTCCATTTTGTTCAGATAAATTATAAATAAGTTATAGGAATCTGGAAACACAAGTGTATTCAGTAAATGAAAGTTGAAATAGAGTATCATTCAACCTCTTGAGGAAAATGTTAGAGTATATGACCTCTTCAGAAAATTATGATCCCATATGAAAACAACTATAACAAAATGAAATAAAGCAGTTCATGGTTTTAGATAAAGCCCTAACTCTAGAGGGGTCAAAGTAACATGACATGTTCTCTGTCATTTGGTGGTTACTGTAATCAAAGGTGGTAGCTCTATGTGGGAGAACTGCTAAACATCTATGAGGCTATATCTTTAAAAACCAATAGTAGGATAAACCAGAGCTCACCTCCACATTTTCATTCACAACTTGCTATTAATTATAGATGTGCAGAATTAAGTATTGTGACTTATCCCTCCCTCAATTTCATTTAACTGGAAAGTATGGCAGGGGACAAAGATGAGCTTTTGTTCTTGAATCAGAGAGTAGGAATTTCCATTTACTCTTGACTTTTATAAATAATTTAAAAATCAGTTAATATAATGACATTTAGATTTACCTTGCTTGACTCTTCTCTACCTGATGATATTCTTCCAAGTCTTCTCATTCATATCATGTAATATTGTTTGGCTCTGTGTTCTCACTCAAATCTATCTCAAATTGTACTCCCATAATGCCCACGTGTTGTGGGAGGGACCCCATGGGAGATAATTTGAATCATGGGGGTCATTTCCCCCATAATGTTCTCTTGGTAGTGAATAAATCTCATGAGATCTGATGGTTTTATCAGGTTTCTGCTTTAGCATCTTACTCATTTTTCTCTTGCCACCGCCATATATGCAGTGCCTTTCTCCTCCCGCCATGATTCAGCGGCCTCCCCAGACATGTAGAACTGTAAGTCCAATTAAACCTCTTTTTCTTCTCAGTCTCAGGTAGGTCTTTATCAGCACTGTGAAAACAAATTTATACATCATATATACCTATTCTAAGTTTTCTCTCTTTTGGAAGAATATTTGATACATAAAAACAGAGATGAAAGCCACTGTGTGAACTTTCTTAAACTGACTGCTATATACTAATGCTACCCCCAGGCACTGAAGGAGCTGTATTTGGGCACTCTGTGGAGACGCCACACATCAGAGCAGAGCCATCTCAAGATCTCAGGTAAGCATTCCTCTTATATCTGTGCTGTAAATTCCATCATTGATAATCCTTAATATATGAAGAAATAAAATAAACAATTAGACAGTGTTTCCTCCAATATACTTACAATAAATACAAAACTGAATACATTACACAGGAAGAATGTGGAAAAGAAAAGGCAAAGGTAGTTACAGAGTAAGTGAGAACAACTAATAAAAATAGGGATGCTGAAGCCGGGCACTGTGGCTCACACCTGTAATCTCAGCACTTTGTGAGGCCAAGGTAGGAGGATCACTTGAGATCAGAAGTTCAAGACCTGGCAACATAGTGAGACCCTGCCTCTACAAAAAATAAAAAATAATTAGCCAAGCATTCTGGTGCATATATGTAGTCAAAGTTAGGAGGCTGAGACCAGAGGATTGCTTGGGCCCAGGAGGTTGAGGCTACAGTGAGCTATGATCATGGTGCTGTACTCCAGCCTGGACAACACAGCAAGACACCATCTCTAAAAACAAAAAACAAAACAAACGAAAAGGAATGCTGAAAAATCTTACATATATAATAAAATATATGACATATATATGCATAAAAACAGGGCAAATAGAGAGTTGAGAAAGCTATAAATGATCACAAAGCATTATATAGAGGGAAATATGGAAGCAAATGGAAGCTAATCAGAAAATGGCAGAACTTAATTAGTCTATGAATGGTTCCTCAGTCTAATATTTCTAATAGAATAAGCTGCTTCCTGACATTGTGATGGTTCTAAGAGGCATTATATGTAAAAGCTCTTACTACCCAGAAAATTCCAACATTATGGGGAATTCATTTCAGGATCATTATTACTACGGTTGACTACATTTGAAATATTGAAATATTAAAATCTAAATCCCTAATACAAAACTGCTCAGTGGATGCTCTTAATTCAATACATAAGATTTGGCAGTTAATGATGGCTTAATAATAATTAATTTATCATAAGTAAATTACATTCTAAAACACACTTCTGTAGGAAATGGAAAGACACACTTAGTGCTGATGAAAATTAATCACATATTAAAAGTCAGTCACTTTTAAAATTGGATCAAAGTATCAGCCTGGGAGACATAGTTGCCGTCTTGGGAAGCAAAATTAAAACATTAAGTTAAAAGACCTTTTTATTTAATATGGATTGGTGTTTATCCCTTCCCATTGGATGAGTGTACACGTGCTCAGATGGAAACCAAAAATAAAGTTGGAAATCTTTAAGGCAATAAAACCATACTTTTACAACAATAAATTTTGTAGTCCTTTAGAATTCTATGATAAAATTTCCTAAATAACTCAGTTTCTCACTACTTAAATAACACAGATTCAAACTAGCTAGTGAAGAATATTAGAAGACATATATGAGGCCAACATACATATGACAAAGTGCTCACGATCACTGGTCATTAGAGAAGTGCAAATCAAAAACTACATTGAGATACCATCTCAATGATAGGCTGGACAGGGAAAATGTGGTACATATACACCGTGGAATACTATGCAGCCATAAAAAACAATGAGTTCGTGTCCTTTGTAGGGACATGGATGAACCTGGAAACCATCATTCTCAGCAAACTGACACAAGAACAGAAAATCAATCACCGCATGTTCTCACTCATAGGTGGGTGTTGAACAATGAGAACACAGGGACACAGGGAGGGGAGCATCACACACTGAGGTCTGTGTGGGGGAGGGATAACATGGGGAGAAATGCCAGATATAGGTGATGGGGAGGAAGGCAGCACACCACATTGCCATGTGTGTACCTATGCAACAATCCTGCATGTTCTTCACATGTACCTCAAATCTAAATTGCAATAAAAATATATATATATATATATATATATATATATATATATATGAAAAAAAAAGTGGCCTTCTTCAAGGACCAAGATTTATTTTAGAAGAGCAACATAATAATTACCTACTCTATACAGAAATACAAGGGATTTAGGAGTGCTGAGGAATGTGTGTAAACAGCATCTCGTAGGATGCTGTAGTCTTCATTTATGGTGCTTTTTTCAGGGAGGAATTCAACAGTTTTTCCAAAAATATTTATTGTGTCTTTCTTCTCCTAACAAATTGTCAATTCCGTTAGAACCGGCTACACATCTCCTTTGTTTATCCTTAGTGCTGTAGCAGCCAGCACTGTATCTTACACATCCTAGTTGCAATAAATGTTTGTTAATTTGCATTACTGAAACAGCAAAGCTGAATAATGAGGACATTAACTAAATAAATGGGATATAAGGGAAGTGGCTGCAGTTATTATTGTATTACAAAGACATATGTGAATCGCATTGATTCCAATTGTTTTTAATCTGTGTTTTAATATAGAAACAGCTGGTTACTAATTTATTGAATAAATTTTTAAAAATTACTAAATTTATATAAATATTTTTAAATTTATTTAAATTTATTCTTATAGAAATATTTATTTCTAACATTTTAGTAACATTTTTAAATTTCTACTATGTAGAGTCATCAAAAGACGAATAAGTATCAACTGCTGCTTTAATTATCTTACTGACATATTTCAAAATTCCTAAGTGAAAATGAGAATGATATTATAATTAGTATATAGTGGTTCTAGTTTTTATTTTCTGATTAGTCATCATTATTTAAACATTGCGCTAAGCTGGAGTTATCAGCTAGTTCTCAAAATAGACTGGCAACCCCCAAGATAAGTGTTACGAAATTTCCAAACTGAAACAGAAGTAAAATACAGTAATTATGTAGGTATTCAATTATTTATTTGTGTAATGAAGAATAAAAGCAGTACGTCTGAGAAAAACTTTACATGCCTTGATGACAATTTTCCTTTCGGAGCGGTAAGTACTGTTAGGTGATGCCTAGTTCCAATCAACAAGGTAACATTGGTTGGCCAAGACAATGAAATGATAGTTTGGGGAGTACGTATCCATGTTTTCTTTGGTTTTGTTATTGTCAAGAAAAAAAGCCTGTAGAAAAAAAAAAGCATTCAAAGTTTATCAATAGAATATTGATAATATTTTGGTAAAGAGATATAGTGGGTTTCTATAACTTATTTATTCAGCAGATGTTTGATGAGTGTTTAATATTTCTCAAGTTCTGTGCTAGTTTTCATGTGGATTTTAAAACTAGATTTTCTCAGATTTTGTTTTTTTTTTAGGTAAGAGGATACTGTTTTGTAGTATGGAGTCTATATTTTAAAAGGCTAAAACATACATGTTAAAGGGTTAATAAAGACATAATAGTAAATTTGCCCAGAATGGCCCAATATTCTTTTTCATTTCTTATATTCATATGTAGTTAAGTTACTACCATTTGAAGAGTTTCTGCACCTATGATAAAATGTAATGACACTAATTGAACAATGCCCATCTTCTAAAGATTTTTTTGGATATCAGATCCATTAAATACTTCATGAATAAGAAAATGATCTCCACTTGGATTCTGTAAAATGAATTAATATTTAATCATATAATTGGCATCTTTTTATAATTCTCATTCTTGCAAAAATGCATCTTAAAACAGAAATATTAAGGCTGGCAGGCTCCCAGTTAATCTCTAGAAACACATAGCTCAAATACACATCATTAATGCATTCAAAGAAAAAAACTCCATTTATTAAGCAGTCCAGATTTTGTCCTGAGACATTTCCTAAACAAAGGTGTAAATCACTTGGCTGGTGTTCTTCTACCTATGAGAAGAACATTATGATAAATAGGATTTTTGCTTTCTTTCTCTCCCGTTCCTTTTCCATCTGATGTTTAAGTTTGACTTAAGTTAATATGTAATAAATAATTGCATCTTGCAACTTAGATTCTTTTAAAATCTGAATTCTTCTTTTCTCAGAATGTTGAGAATTCTTCTAGAGATTTAGGCCACAGATTTTTATATTTGATAGTTGCATAACACCTTAAAAACAGTATCTTGTTGCATTTTTGGTATATAAACTATAAACAAACAGAATGCTTTACAAAACAGGTGGTAGAGAGACTTGAGTTAAATTTAATCCTTCCTTCTGCTGTAATAATCCTAGGTACCCACTGTGAAAGCCAATCTGAAACTAACTGCTCTATTTGCTATAATGCTTTCACCTAATACAATTGTAATTCACTAATTTCATTTACTAGTTACATAGAAATCCACAAGCAGTGCCAATAAACCTGGGTTTCCTTTTTCAACAGGCTTTTTCAGAGAACGTTTTATAATAAAGTGAATAGTTAATTGAAAACCTCTACTATAAGTAAGATAATCAGCAAAACCCTCCTCAGTGAACAACAGAGTTTCCATATAAAAGAGAAGTGGGGCAATATTTATTTGTTGATACTGTGCTGCTAAGAGTCTGCTTATTAGGTAGTTCCAGAACAGTTGTGTATCATGAGTAATCAGTGATAAAATATACATTTTAGCATTCAAATTTTGACATTTAAATACTGTGCATAAAATGCTAATAGTAAATTTTATAAGTTAATAGGATTATGAGTGCTTGTCTTCTTTTCAAGTTTTCAAATATTTTATGGAAAATATGAGGAGTTTTGTTAAAAAAAATACAGATACAGATGTTTCTTAAAAATAGATGTATTCGAAACCTCACCCCTCCAGGAATTACAAGAAGATAGATGTCCAAATGGCCCATAAGGATTAAAGTTTTAAAGTTGCTTTGGTGAGTGAAAAAACAGAAAATGAAAGGTTGAAACCACTTCTATATGCTGGCTCTACTCCTTCAAAATCACTTTTAAGCCTTTAGGTATGCCTTCCCTGCTGAGAGGGAGCTGAACTCCAGAGACCTAACCAATGTGGTTCTTTCTACAAAACAACTCTGAATTCATTGCCTCAGAAAACAAAAACAAAACTAGTTGCGCTGGGCAAGAGTTTGAATGTGAGCCTGAGGGTACCTTCATCTTAAAGTCCTGTGGTCAAAGGGAGCACTGGCAGCTGCATCCCCAAGGCAGAGAGCTCATCTAAAAAGTCCAAGGCATGGATCCTACCTCTTCTCATGCTAGGACTTTTTACCACTACATTCTAGCTCCTGTATTCTGTCATTTTGGCTTTTTTCCTAGTATTATATTTGAAGATAATTTGAAAACTGCCTCCCAACTCTTTTTTTTTGTAGACCTGACTGTCTAAAACACTTGTTTTTTGCCATCATGATTTATGTAGCCAACCTTCAATCACATTTGTACTTGTATATTACCCTCTTATTGATTTTTGTTTCCCAGACTAATGTCACTCATTCCGTGGACATTTCACTGAGCCAAGAGTCAGTTGATGTAGATAATGTCTTGTTTCATTAATGTGTACTCCGAAAATTTTCAAGCTCACAAAATTCTGACTGTACGTGACTGAAAGTTTGAAATATTAGTGATTTTCATTAAAGCATTCATCTTTACAAGACAGGTACTCTTTATGGAGGAACATATACATCTACAGTCTAAATTGAAGTAATTTTTTATTAAACCTCCATCATTAATATACTTGCTAAAATTTTTAATAGAACACTAATACTTATCACACCCTACTTTTCATGAGTATTATGTGGGAAATGACAAAAGAAACCATAAGTAAATCGTAATGAAAGTGAGAGTAAATATTTGATGTGAATAAATGTAGATTTTTATAAAGAGCCAAAAAATAGATAAGTCCATAAAAGATTTGCTAAAACTCATTTTATCTTTGCTTAAAATGGCAGGACTCTTTATGCCTGTCTGGTTTGTATGTTTGGTGGTTGTTTTAAGTTGGGTAATGTTGTCTTTTGGTTTATCAAAATTTTTCTTTTCTATTAATGATTTTTTGTTTGTTTTTCTCTTAGGCTTGAATCACCCACCAGATCCTTGATCATGGAAGCCCCTCGTGGGGTCCAGGTGAGTGCTGCTGCAGGAGACTTTAAGGCCACCTGCAGGAAGGAGCTCCATTTGCAGTCTACAGAAGGGGAGGTGAGTCCGAGAAAGCTGGACCTTGGCCCTTCACTGCTGAGGGTGCTTCTTTTCAAATTATATGCACATGGTTCTAGAGGAAGCAAAAAGCAGTGCTTAGTGGGAAAGTTTAAGTTACAAAAATATATACTTCTTGAATATGAATTTAATACTTATTCAAAAAGCATGTACTTCTTGATGAATTTAATACTGCTTGAATATGAAATTTGGTAACCTAATGTTACTTTCCTAAGTTACAACTCCGTTTATTTTCTATGGAAAGATATTCCTTCACAAGTCAATTATAAGCTGGATGTCAAAATATTTGTATTTTCAAAATGAGCAGATAAATATCATGAAAATATCAAGAATAATGACAGTCCATTTTCCTTTTTTTATTCGTGTTATATTTTGTATTCAGAAAGTTACTCCAGAAAGCACTTTGGTTGTTTGTTTCCATAGAAAGAGTACCTTTATTTATCTAAAAGAAAAACAAATGTTGTACTGTTTATGAATGATATTTCCTGGATAAAGATATAAACAGTAATGTTTTCTTCCATATTTCCTTTATCTCCCAAGCATTTTCTTTAAATTTTGTTGCTACTCCTTTAGACACCATTTATTTTTTTTCTCAGTTTAATTAATACTTTGTCTTTGGTGTTCTGTTCTTCCACTATAAAGTAATAAGTACAGAAGCATTTTATTTACCTTACTGGCTGTATACTTTATGATTGTTTTATCTGCAGAATCACATTTTTGTCAGTTCTGGAAATTCCTATTATTTCTTCATGTAACCTCTCCCTCATTTTTCTGTGGTCTTTTTTCTGAAACTCTGGACATAACTTTGCATTTTCACCCCTTACCCATCCCTTACCCTCTTCTTCTGAGTTACTATTTCTTTATCTTATTGTGCATCATGCTACTGAATTATTCAGGACTGTAGTTTCAGGATTCTCCCCAGTATCTAATCGCTTATTTAATCCATACATTGAGCTTTTTAGTCATTATTTTTTTAATTTCTAGCATTCTCATATTTTCATTTACAAATCTGCCTAGACATCTTGGCAGATGCTTTCATGTTTGTTGCTGCTTTTTTAAATTATTATTATAATTTAAGTTCTGGGGTACATGTGTAGAATGTGCAGTTTTGTTACATAGTTATACATATGCTATGATGGTATGCTGCACCCATCATCTACATTAGGTATTTCTCTTAATGTTATCCATCCCTTAGCCCCCTCAGCCCCTGGCAGGCCCCAGTGTGAGATGTTCCCCTCCCTGTGTCCTTATGGTTCAACTCCCACTTATGAGAGAGAATATGCAGTAATCAGTTTTCTCTTCTTGTATTAGTTTGCTGAGAATGATGGTTTTCAGCCACATCCGTGTCCCTGTAAAGAACATGAACTCATTCATTTTTATGGCTGCATAGTATTCCATGGTGTATATGTACCACATTTTCTTTATCCAGTCTATCATTGATGGGCATTTGGGTTGGTTCCAAGTCTTTGCTATTGAGAATAGTGCTGTGATAAACATACCTGTGCATGTACCTTTATAGTAGAATGATGTATAATCCTTTGGATACATACCCAGTAATGGGATTGCTGGGTCAAATTATATTTCTAATTCTATATTCTAGAGGAATAGCCACACTGTCTTCCACAATGTTTGAACTAAGTTACACTCCCACCAATGGTGTAAAAGCGTACCTGTTTCTCCACTTCCTCTCCAGCATCTGTTGTTTCCTGACTTTTTAATGACTGCCACTTTAACTGGCATGAGACGGTATCTCATTCTAGTTTTAATTTGCATTTCTCTAATGAGCGTGATGATGAGTTTTTTTTTTTCATATATTTGTTGACTACATACATGTCTTCTTTTGAGAAATGTCTGTTCATATCCTTTACCCAATTTTTGATGGGGTTGTTTTTTTCCTATAAATTTGTTTAAGTTCATTGTAGATTTTAGATATTAGCCCTTTGTGAGATGGATAAACTGCAAAAATTCTCTCCCATTATGTAGGCTACCCTGTTCACTCTGAGGATATTTTCTTTTGCTGTACAGAAGCCATTAATTTTCGTGTTGTAGTCATGACATCTTTGCTCATGGCTATGTCCTCAACGGTTTTGCCTAGGTTTTCTTCTAGGATGTTTCTGGCTTTAGGTCTTACATTTAAATCTTTAATCCACCTTGAGTTAATTTTTGTATAACATGTAAGAAAGGTTCCAGTTTCATCTCTGCATGTGGCAGCCAGTCTTCCCATCAGCACTGACTAAACAGAGAATCATTTCCCCATGGCTTGTCTTTCTCAGGTTTGTCAGAGATCAGATCATTGCAGATGTGTGGTGCCATTTCTGAGGCCTGTTCTGGTCCATTGGTGTGTGTGTGTGTGTATATATACCCAGATATATACATACACACACACACATACACACACACATATATACCAATGGAACAGATATATGTGTGTATACATATATATATTGGTGTCAGTATATATATAGATATATATATATCTATATATATATAGATATAGTATATCTATATATATATATAGATAGATAGATATAGTATATCTATATATATAGATAGATATAGTATATCTATCTATCGATAGATATAGTATATCTATACTATATCTATATATATACTGGTGCAGTACTGTGTGTGATTGTGCATATATATATATATATATATATATACACACATGGTATTGGTGTGTGTGTGTGTATATATATATGTATATATACTGGTGCCAGTACCATGTATGTGTGTATATCTATATATATAATATATAAATCTATATCTATACATATATATAGATATATATGCATATATATATGTATCTATATGTATATATATAGATTATATATAGATATATTTATGTAGAGAGATATATATAGATATATCTATATATGTGTATATGGATTTATATATTATATATAGATATACACACATAGATATATATACTATATATTATATATATAGATATATACTATATAGATATATATACTATATATTATATATATAGATATACATAGATATACACTATATACATATATATACTATATATTATATATAATACACACACTATATATATCTATATATCATATATAGTATATATATCTATATATATAGTGTGTGTGTATATATACACACACACACACACACACACACACACAGATACATACATATACTGGTGCCAGTATCATGTATGTGTGTATATCTATATATATATAGATATATATAATACATAGATATATATCATAAATTTTATATATATATATACAGCTATACACACATACATGGTACTGGCACTAGTATATATACACACACACACAGTACTGGCACCAAAACAGATATATATCTACCATGATATATCTATCTAAAACAGATATATATATGTGTTGATAGATGATATATCTATCAAAACAGATATATATATATCATGCTGTTTTGGTTACTGTAGTCTTGTAATATAGTTTGAAGCCAGGAAGTTTATAGTTTGAAGCCAGGTAGCATGATGCCTTGATGCCTTCAGCTTTCTTCTTTTTGCTTATGATTGTCTTGGCTGTGCACTCTCTTTGCTGGTTCCATATGCAATTTAAAGTATTTTTTTCCCCAATTCTGTGAAAAGAGTCAATGGTAGCTTGATGGGGATAACACTGAATCTATAAATTTCTTGGGGCATTATGACCATCTTCATGATATTGAGTCTTCCTATCCATGAGCATGGAATGTTTTTCCATTTGTGTTCTCTCTTATTTCCTTGAGCAGTGGTTGGTAGTTCTCCTTGAAGACTTCCTTCATATCCCTTGTAAGTTGTATTCCTAGGTATTTTATTATCTTTGTAGCAGTTGTGAATGAGAATTCACTCATAATTTGGCTCTCTGTTATTGGTGTATAGGAATGCTTCTGATTTTTGCAAATTGATTTTGTATCCTGAGACTTTGTTGAAGTTACTTATCAGTTTAAGGAGATTTGGGGGTGAGATGATGAGGTCTTCTAAATATATAATCATGTCATCTGCAAACAGAGACAATTTGACTTCCTCTGTTCCTATTTGAATACTCTTTCTTTTTCTTGCCTGATTGCGCTGGCCATATTGAATAGGAGTGGTGAGAGAAGGCATCCTTGTCTTGGTTTTTAAAGGGAATGCTTACAGTTTTTGTCCATTCAGTATGATACTGGCTATGGGTTTGTCATAAATAGTTCTTATTGTTTTTAGATATGTTCCATCAATACCTAGTGTATTGAGAGCTTTTAGCATTAAGGGCTGTTAAGTCTTGTCAAAGGCCTTTTCTGCATCTATTGAGATAATCATGTGGTTTTTGTCAGGGTTCTGTTTATGTGATGGATTACATTTACTGATTTGTATATGTTGAAGCAGCCTTGTATCCCAGGGATGAATCCACCTTATTGTGGTTGATAAGCTTCTTGATATGCTGCAGAAGAAATGGTACCAGCTCCTCTGGTAGTATTCAGCTGTGAATCCATCTGGACCTGGACGTTTTTTGGCTTGTAGGCTGTTAATTGCTGTCTCAATTTCAGATCTTGTTATTGATCTATTCAGGGATTTGACTTCTTCCTGATCCAATCTTGGGAAGCTGTATGTGTCCAGGAATTAATCAATTTCTTCTAAATTTTCTAGTTTATTTGCATAGAGGTGTTTATAGTATTCTCTGATGGTAGTTTATATTTCTGTGGTATCAGTGGTGTTATCCCCATGTCATTTTTTATTATGTCTATTTGATTATTTTCTCTTTTCTTCTTTATTAGTCTGACTAGTGGTCTATATATTATGTTGATCTTTTCAACAAACCAGCTCCTGGATACATTGATTTTTTTGAACAGTTTTTCGTGTCTCTATCTTTTTCAGTTCTTCTCTGATCATAGTTATTTCTCATCTTCTGTTAACTCTTGAATTTGTTTGCTCTTTCTTCTCTAGTTCTTTTTATTGTGACGTTAGAGTGCCAATTTTAGATCTTTCCTGCTTTCTCTTGTGGGCATTTAGTGCTATAAATTTCCCTCTACACACTGCTTTAAATGTGTCCTAGAGATCCTGGTATTTGTGTCTTTGTTTTCATTGGTTTCAAAGAACATCTATATTTCTGCCTTAATTTCATTATTAATGCAGTAGTGATTCAGGAGCAGGTTGTTCTGTTTCCATGTAGTTTGTTTTTAATTCTACCTTACTTATTTTAAATGTTCATGCATGATTCCTATGCTAGTCTGTATATTTTTACTATAATTTTGAAAGTTCTTGATGTTCTAAATCTGTTGTAATACTTTTTCTGCCAATATATTCCCTTGGTATTTTATTTTCTTTAATTATGAGCCCACAAAGGTTAAACTGAGAAGGAAAAGAATGAAAGGATAAGTTGAGAGACATGTTCTAGAGTATTTCATACCTCTTCAGATGATGTCATAATTTAATACAGGCAAAAGAGGAATATTCCTTTTTTATGTTTATGTAATTATCTCAGTTGTTAATTCAAGATGTTAAAAACTCTCGGTAAATTAGGTATCAATGGAATGTATCTCAAAATAGTAAGAGCTACTTATGACAAACTTACAGCCAGTGTCATACTAAATGGGCAAAACTGGAAGCATTCCCTTTGAAAACTGGCACAAGTCAAAGATGCCCTCCATCACCACTATTATTCAACATAGTATTAGAAGTTTGGCCAGGGCAATCAGGCAAGAAAAGAAATAAGTGGTATTTCAATTAGTAAAAGAGGAAGTCAAATTGTCTCTATTTGCAGACAACATGATTAGAAGACCCCATTGTCTCAGCCCAAAATTTCCTTAAGCTGATAAGCAACTTTGCCAAAGTCTCAGGATGCAAAATCAATGTGAGAAATCACAAGCATTTCAATACACCAATAACAGACAAATGGAGCCAAGTCGTGAGTGAACTCCCAAACTACTGCTAAAGGAGAGAGGAGAGGACACAAACGAATGGAAAAACATTCCATGCTCATGGTTAGGAAGAATCAATACTGTGAAAATGGCCATGCTACCCAAAGTAATTTATAGATTCAGTGCTATCCTCATCAAGCTACCATTATCTTTCTTCACAGAACTGGAAAAGAACACCTTAAACTTCACATGGAACCAAAAAAGAGCCCGCATAGCCAAGATAATCCTAAACAAACAAACAAACAAAAAAAGCAAAAAAAATCCCGGAAGCATCACGTTACCTGACCTCAAACTATACTACAAGACTACAGTAATCAAAACAATATGGTACTGGTACCAAAGCAGAGATACAGACCTATGGAACAGAACAGAGGCCTCAGAAAGAACTCCAAACACCTACAACCATCTGATCATTGACAAACATGACAAAAACAAGCAATGGAGAAAGGATTCCCTATTTAATGGTGTTGGGAAAACTGGCCATATGCAGAAAGATGAAACAGGATCCCTTTCTTACACCTGACACAAAAAATTAACTCAAGGTGGATTAAAGATCTAAACATAAGACCTAATGCCATAAAACCCCAGAAGAAAACCTAGGCAATACCATTCAGGACATAGGCATGGGCAAGGACTTCATAACTAAAACATCAAAAGCAATGGAAACAAAAGCCAAAATAGACAACTGGGATCTATTTAAACTTCAGAGCTTCTGCACAGCACAATAAACTATCATTAGAATGAACCAGTAATCAAGAGAATGGGAAAATATTTTTGCAAACTACCCATCTGACAAAGGGCTAATATTCAGAATCTACAATGAAATTAAACATATTTACATGGAAAAAAAATCCATCAAAAAGTGGGTGAAGGATATGAACTGACATTTCTCAAAGAAGACATTTATGCAGCCAACAAACATGAAAAAATGCTCATCATCACTGGTTCATTAGAGAAATGCAAATCAAAACCACGATGAGATACCATCTCATGCCAGTTAGAATGGCATTCATTAAAAAATCAGGAGACAACAGATACTGGTGAGGATGTGCAGAAACAGGTACACCTTTTCACTGTTGGTATTAGTGTAAATTAGTTCAACCATTGTGGACGACAGTGTGGCAATTTCTTAAGGATCTAGAACTAGAAATATAATTTGATCCAGCAATCCCATTACTGGGTATATACCCAAAGGATGAATTATTCTATTATAAAGACACATGCACATATATGTTTACAGCAGCACTATTCCCAACAGCAAATACTTGGAACCAACCCAAATGCCCATCAATGATAGACCTGATAAAGAAAATGTGGCATGTATACACCATGGAATACTATACAGCCATAAAAGAGAATGAGTTCACGTCCTTTGCAGGGACGTGGATGAAGCTGGAAACCATCATTCTCAGCATACTGACACAAGAAAACAAAACCAAACCCTGTTTGTTCTCACTCATAAATGAGTGTTGGACATTGAGAACACATGAACACAGAAAGAGGAACATCACACACTGGGGCCTATCAGGGGTGGGGGAATTGGAGAGGGATAGCATTAGGAGAAATACCTAATGTAGATGGCAGGGGGAATGGATGCAGTCAACCACCATGGCATGTTTATACTTAAGTAACAAACCTGCACATTCTGCACCAGAACTTAAAGTATAATAAAGAGATATTTCCAAAAAATAAAACAAATAATCTAGAAATATAATGTATAATTTTTTGAAAATATAATCAAAAAATATATTCAAATATTCTATCAGTGTTTCTCTCCACAACAACTGTAGACTACAATGCTTTGTCTAACACAGCATGATGGAAGTCTTTCTTAAACATCTTGCATTCTCTTTAAAGAGTTGCTTTCATCATGGTAATTGTTTCATTCAAATTACTCATAATAAATGTGAATATCTATTTTGCCCCTATATTTGAACCACTTACATATGTTATTTTATTCACTGTATCAACAGAATCCTTTGATTCTATTACATATTAGCACTTAATTGTCAAATTAGTTTTGTGCTATAAATATAACCACAGGTTTTCATCTGTGGTTTATTTATATAGTAACAAAGTAAAAGTACAGAAAGGCATAGTATTAATAATAAAATAACATGTCTCTTTCCTATGAAGAAACATAAAATTACATAAAATATGTATTTTTTGCTATATTGACTATCACAGAAAGGCAGATTGATCACTTACTAAACAGTATAGAAGGATATAAAGTCCTTATCCTTAGATAGTTTTTAATATCAGATCAGTCATGGTACTGAGGTCTCTCAAATGATGGATGAAATTGTATGTGAAATTCTGCATTGTTGAAGATTCAAAGTCTTTTCAGACATAGTATTGCAAACAATTTCAAACTCAGTCTGGAAGCCAACATAAATTGTAATTGTATGTAGAATACTGTAAGTGGTATAATGGCATATGTAATACAGTAAAAACATATATACCACAAGATCACAGAAAAAAAAGAAACCTTTTTTTTTTTTTTTTGAGATGAAGGCTCACTCTTGTCAAGCAGGGTGGAGTGCAGTGGCACAATCTTGGCTCACTGCAACCTCTGCCTTCTGAGTTCAAGCTATTCTCTTGCCTAAGCCTCCCAAATAACCAGGATTACAGGCATGCACCACCACACCCAACTAATTTTTGTATTTTCAGTAGAGACGGGGTTTCGCCATGTTGGCAGGCTCATCTCAAACTCTTGACCTCAGGTGATCCACCTGTCTTGCCCTCTCAAAGTGCTGGGATTACAGGCCTAAGCCACTGCACCCAGCCGAAAACAACTTTTGTTTTGAAAATCGACTAAGAATTTTTGTGAGAGTCATGGGCCAGATTGCAACAGGTGAGAATTCTTGGTAGAGAGAAGACAGTGGACTGTGAATTAAGAGCTCAGGGATATGATTCTGAGATCAGGGAAGAGTTTCAGAACAAATAGATTATATGGTTTAAAAGATGATATTGAAGAGCTGTATCAATTTTAGAATTTGGACAGTGAACAGCATCACTGCCTTGGCAGAAAAGAAAGATATGATCAAGTTCATTCATGCAGCACAAACATAGTTAGGTACAGGAATTTTATGTTGGAAAGAATCAATATATAACAGCCCCTTTAATCTCACAACTTATACTTTCATCTCAAGCTAAGAACATAGTATTTTCTCTAAGGACTCCATATCAATGAATTTATCTATTAATAAAAATGACTTTTTTATATGGGTGGAGCTACAGTTTGGATCTCAGAAACTTAGAGAATTAGGCATTGCCATATAGCCAAATACAATCTAAAGCAGCCCCTAAGTGGATGGGAGAGCCAAAGAACACCGTTATCGCTATGCTGAAGCAAGCTACTAATCAGAAGGCCTGAGTACTTCAAAGTTTACTCCAGCGATGAGCCGTCCATACCTCATGCTTGAATTCTAAGGCTGTCACCTGCAAGCCTTACCTGTATTAAACGGCTAAGCACTGCAGTTATTCCCTCAAAGCTACATTAATTGAAAGACATGTTTATATACCATGAATATATATGTTTTAGATTCATCTAGATGTGAGCAAGCTTGCAGTACAGTGTGTGTGCAATACAATTCTGTAGTTCAATTGCAAAGCCAAAGGTATGGCATGGTATAAGTAGGACCCTGCAAACCACCAGTGCTAAACAACACTACTTACTTTCTGTGCCTAACAGTGAATTCACCACTCCCAAAATGTTACAGTCATCTGATCAGTCCCACATGAGCACTCTTCTCCACATGTCTGTTAGATTTTCATATCTCCCTCCTTAATTATGTATGTCTCAAGGTTTCTTAGCCAAAACACCAGCTCCTAATATTTCATCAAGGTAAACTCAACTCCAAATCTATAGACTTAAACCCCACAGTCTCAGAGGTTGCCCCTCTAATACTTTTGGCATTTTCAAAGCTAGAGGATGCCATTCATCTGCAAGCATGCTAGCTCTTGAAAAGTTCTAAGGAAAAGGCACTGAACTACACAAGCCCTCTTCCTCTCCCCCTCAGTCGATATAAGGAATAATCTCTCATCCCCAGAGGAGAAGAGAGAGCCCCAAGTGTGTAACACAAAACAAGAAGAAATGAGACCCAACATCCATACCCAAAATGTATTTCCATGGGTTTTGCTGTGTTGTTTGCTTACTTTTATGCACTTTTTGCTTTCATATCAGAAAAACAAATCTTAAAAAAATAGATTCATTGCTTTCTCTTTGCTTTCCTGTTACTTAACACAGAAGTAACTATAGGGTAATATATTTCAACATTTGACATCAATAAACACAAGCTGTAATCATTCTTTTTAACTTTGAATACTGCTGATAAATGCAGCCGTTCATTTGTTTTATAGTGTATTCATTTATTGAATAACTGTTATGTAGAAAGTGTAGGTGCAGGGTTAAACATGATAGGAATTACTAACAATTTAAAATGATTCTATCTTTAAAAAGAGTATAGTTTAGCAGAGAAAGTAAGATATGAACATGGCTGTAAGATACCATATTAAGTGATCAGCAGAATACGATATTTAAAATAATAAATTGCTATGGGAGAGTTAAGTGAGAAGACTTTTTCTATCTTGGAGCACCAGAGAAAGGTATATATGACCTTCCATATATATGGAGGAGAAAACAGATGAACTGGACTCTGGTGGAGGGTGTGTTTGTAACCTAAATGGGAGAGATGTGTTCAAGGTGAAGAAAGAGCACCATGTAATTCATGCACTTTACAATTCTATGCCTTATTCTATCAGGATGAATCAAAGACAGGCCCTATCTTCATAGATCTTATTGTAAGTAGAAGAAACAAACAATGAATGACTACAAAGGTAACATAACATTACAAAGGGATTTTTACTATAGAGAAAAGTATACCTGTTAAAGAGAGAAGAAAGATTAGTATTATTTTAATAGAGTGTTTAGAAAAGTTATTTCCCAGGCAGTGATCTTTGAGAGAACTGGAGCAAATTTTTTTGCATCCCAATTAACCTAAAATATATCCTTTTGGTATATGAATTCCTTTTCTGGCTTAATTGTAATATGGAGTAGAATCTTATAGTTCAGAAATTTAAATAGCATCAAAAAGGTGGAAATCCCCCTCCAATTCATATTTCACAGCCACCCCATTAATATCTCACTCCACTTATTAAGTCTCTAGAGAAAAGTATTTCAGTTTGAGGAAACAGTAAAATTGCTGTGAGGCTACAGTACTTTTGCTGTATTTGAGAAAATGCAAGAACTGGAACAAGAGGAAGAATTACTGGAAATGATGTTAGAGAGACAGGCCAGATCATATAGGTAGGGACTTTGGACCACTGAAAGACAGCAGAATCCAGTTGAAGTGTGGGAGATAACATCAGAGAATTTTGAGCAATGTAGCAAGATGATTTGCATTTCTTAAAATTTCACTCTAGGAATATGTAAAACCAATGACAGGAGGACAAGAATGGGTAGCCAGGAGGACAGGTAAGGGACTATTACAGGAGTCCTAGAACAAAACAAATAGAACTTAGATGAGGGAGGACAAAGATGGAGAAAACGGAGTATTCTGATACTCCTGTCAATTTAGGATGCCCTTTAGGCAATCATTAGCTATATAACAACGCAGCTAGAGAGAGCTGTTTCTTTGGTCATTGAAATTCAAGATCCATTTTTTCTTTTTTCTGAAAATTTCCCCATGCATGTCAGAACCATATGATCACTGTCCCTCAAAGTGGTGAGTCCATGATTTAGAATAAAGCAGTTTCCAAGTTAGAAGATTTAGCAAAGTAGGTATTGAACATAGGTAATATGTTTCATCGAGACTTCAAATCTAATTATAGACAAGGATTATTTATTGCTCACTGTGCTGATTGGCTACTGTATTAGTTTGTTTTTAATTAGTTTGTGTTTATGCTGTTAAACACATACTCGAGATTGGGTAATTGATAAAGAAAAACATGTTTAATAGACTCACAGTTCCACATAGCTACGGAGGCCTCACAATCATGGCAGAAGGCAAAAGGTACATCTCACATGGTGGCTAGAAAGAGAATGAGAGAACCAAGTGAAAGGGGTTTCTCCATATAAAATCATCAGATCTTGTGAGACTCTTTCACTACTGGAAGAACAGTATGGGGCAAACTGCCCCCATGATTTAATTATCTCCCACTGGGTCCCTCCCACAACACGTGGAAATTATGGAACCTCAATTCAAGATGAGGTTTGAGGGAGGACACAGCCAAACCATATAAGCTACTTAGTATATCCTTTAGATTAAGAGTCCCCACACTTTTATGAGTAATAAAAAATAGACCAAGAGTTTTTTTTTTTTTTTTTTTAATTAATAGGCCCCTCTCAGTATTGTCATCTCCATGGACATCCTTATTTCTTTGCATATTTTTTACACCGGGCATGGTTAAGAAGTTAAATTGAGAGACTGTCAAAAGCATTAATTTTCTGTCATGTTTAAATAACTGGTTGGCCCCTTAAGCAGATTGTATGATATTGCTTTGCAGATTGAGGCTTTCTGTCAGAATGTACCACCTCCCAAAGGAAAAAGATAGCTGCAGAGCTTTGGGGCTATACTGTAGGAATGTAATTTGTTTGTTCAACAAAGCATGGCAGCTAAACCCTAGAATTATTTGTTGTGTGACTTCCTTATTAGACCATGTTGAAGAGGGATGTAGATTGTTGGATGCTCTGAGGAATGCAGATTACTAAAATGAATTAAAATGCAATTTGTTTTTTCCCATAGATATTTTTAAATGCAAAGACAATCCGGCTGGGAAATCTGCCAACCGGCTCCTTCCCATCTTCTTCACCCAGCTCCTCGAGTTCTCGACAGACAGTGTATGAACTCTGCGTCTGTCCCAATGGCAAACTTTACCTTTCTCCAGCAGGAGTAGGTTCCACTTGTCAGTCCAGTAGCAACATCTGCTTGTGGAGCTGAAGTGACTGATTTCTCCTCACACCAGAATAGCCTTTTGTTCCTGTCCGTCTGCTTCACAGTTCTGCTCGATTTCCCTTGTGACCAGTCCAGACCTGCTTTGAATGGTCCACAGAGCAACTTCCAGTGTGAGCAGGGATTCACCACCACCTTCTCTTGTGATTTACTGTACTGCTCAACACAGAGTGTGAGTGACACAGCAGTGGAAAAAGCGTCATCAGCAGGAAAACTGGATCATGACTTTTGCTCAAAAGGGAGAATAACATAGGTGCCTTTGCTACATGAAGTGAAGCACACAGTTTTAGATTTTTGCAGGACTTGGATCTGAACTGCACATATATACATTACATAAATGAAATTCCCAGTATCCAATGGCAAGATGAAATGGTTAACCCTGTAAGAAAACTTATTCTACAGTCTGAAAGCACAATTTTCCATTCATCTTTTTGGATGTAAACTTTTATCCCCAACTTTTAGAATTTTGAAGCATTATGTAATGCTTGCTTTACTAAAAATTAAATTCAATACATGATTTTTAACAAAACAAAACAAAACAATACAGAATCTCTCCCTGAGTTTTCATTTTGTTTCTTTAATTTCAGCGTGTTGTTACTCTTTGTCTACTAAGTCTAGAATTTTGTACATTAGGTGATTTTGAAAGCACTCAGCAATATAATCTTTACAGAAATAACAAAATGCCATTTTAATGTCATTTGTCAAATCTGGATGGCCTTATATAGTATTTACATGGCTACTGCATGTGATGTATTTGCTTTTAACAAAACATCTAACTGATTGCAATATAAGATAGGATTAAGAAGGACATGCTTATGGTATTAAATGCATAGATCATTTTTTAAAAATTCACATGCTATCCTTTACACCTAGGTTTTAATAGTATAATTTGTGTTTTTGCTATTCACTTTACACTTGATTCTGACTGCTAAAATTCAAACATCCTCCAAATAATACTAATTTGATGCATAATGCTGAGAATAAATTCACTTCCATTGAGATATCATCATTATTATCTATTTATTTTTATTGTAGGTTAAGATTTAAAGAAGTTAGAAGTTAACTTCAAAATTATTGACTAAACAGTAAAAATGACAAATGCTAATAAACATTGAAAATGTGTTTACTACATTAGATTCATACTTTCAGGAATTTAGTCACATTTCTATTCAGCTCTTAACATATATTTACTTTTATTAGATTGTTAAGCTACTGTGACATCAAAAATTATAGTTTTTTTTCATTCTCCACTGCTTATTTTTATATATGACCTCTTAATAACTTTAGAATATTACGATTTCATTTATCACAACACCCCTTAACTCAGATTCTTGAAACTTACAGAATCAAAGAATGCAAAACTGTATTAAGTATTACCATTATGGGAAGATGACTTAATTACTGTTACTGTAAGGTAAGTCCTGAATTTTCACGTGTCAATCAACTTTTTGCTCCCCCATGCACACTACCAACCAGCATGTTGAAACTCCATTTTGGAAATTAATGGCTGTAGAGTCTTTGGACTTCAGGTCTCTACAGCTCAGAGTGAATTTGGAAATTAGAACTTGTTGAAAAACATGTGGTTAATGAAAGTAGAAATATTGGCAAAGCAAGAAGAAAAGTGATTAACATTTGACCAGAATGATCTTGTTTGTATGACCTAGTATATCAAATAACTGAAAAAGTCCATTTCCAGTATACTCAGCAGAAGGGTTCAAAGGCAAATTTGTTATTTTTAAAATAAAATTTGACTTGTGTTTGGATATTATATCTCTTTAAATCAATATTGAAATAAGAATTATACAGTTGCTTACAAAGTTATAACACAAGAGTTTAATTTATATTAAAATTAAGAGAATTTAATACAAGAAATCTCACATTAGTCTTTGCAAAATAAAGTATAACAAGAAATGCTGAGAAATTATGTGTGCTAATCACTATATTATGGAATTTTAAGGAAACATTATGTAGTAATTTGAGACATATTCAAGTTCTAATCATCCTTCTATTAAAAAACAATTAGAAACTTTCTGATTCAAATGGGAATAATAATTTTGATTAGGAACTGGCCCTGTTTCTAATTTCAGCTGTCTTCTACGTCAATTGAGCTGTTTTAGGCAGTTTGGAAATGTCTCCAGGCTTCAGTTTACTCAACTTTACAGCAGAAGTATTGAATAAGTAGTCTTGAGGTTCCTTACTATTCCAACATATTCTAATTTCAAGTACATATATTATAGAAGGCAAAAGAGGAAACTGAAAATTTAAATTATATGTCATAAGAGGAGAAAAGATGAAAAACTGGGAAAACAAGATGTAAAAACCAATTCCAGTGAGGGGGCTGTCGAATTTTTAATTCAAATATATTCTGAAAATATAGACACAATTCAAAAGTAACTTACAAGCTTGAGAGATTTAGACTGTATCCAGATGATATAAAAATCTGTTTAATTTAGTAGAAAAAACAGTGATAGAGATGGCTTTCCCATTCAACACCAAATAATTGCTTTAATTTATTTGACTAGCTGTTTCAGATTTCTGAGTCTAAAAGAATACCCCTGCCTCAGAGATGAGGCCTATAGTGAAGGCTTAGAAGAATGTCCCCAAAAGTCCTCGATTTCCACATTCAAAAAAAAATAAAGGCTTAAAAAAAATACAGTGGCCCCATAATGGCAGACTACCCAAACAGACTCATTATCTGTTTTCTCAGTACCATCTTTATGTTACAACACGTATAAATATAACACAGTTTACTTATGATATAAATATGTCTTCCCCAAATGACACTGAGAAAAATGAGTTCTTTAATGTGTACTACATTGACATGACTCAGCTATCTTATTGCCCATATCTTAATAACTTCATAGTCAGTTTAGCACAGGAAGGAAGAAAGGAAAGAAGAAAAAGAGGTTGGTAGTACTGCTAGCATTTAAGTTTTTTGCCAGGAATGCACAAACCGAGATGTATTTGAGTTTAGGTTTGGGGGATCAAAAGGAACGGTACAAAGAGGACACAGTATTCCTTTCTCTTTCAGAATATTTCAATAAAAAACTTCAAAAACGAAACAGCAAGAACAAAAACTTCCAAATTTCCTACTTTTTTAAACTTTTCCAAAATTTCTATCCAGTACTTACTAGTCCTATGTATATAATTTTTTTATTATAAATGATATTCTTTATAATTTGGCACATAATTATTTATCTAAGGGTTTAAGACGCTTATGCACTTCAAATTTTACTGTAACTTGGGAATCCCTAGATCACAGTACTTCAAATCTCAGAAAATGCAGCCACCAATTCCAGCTCTAGTTCTGCCCCTAGCTAGTCATGTGAACTTACTTAAGACATATATTTAATTATGTTGGTCACAGTTCACTTATCTGTGAGGGGGTATATCAAACTAGATATATTCTTTGGTCACTTTCATTTTTAAATTCTTCTGATTCATTTAAGGAAGTACTCATAAATCTTAAGTAGCCATCTGAACTAGCATTTGTAATCTCCTTCTGCACCTTAAAAAGCTGCTTTTAAGTGTTGAAATACAAATCTTTTTGGCAACCTACTTCCTATGCTCTTTTTTATACTCCCTTTTTTGCTCTTACCATTTGAACATTAAAGTTCCTTTGGAAAAAATCATGCTTTGTTCACAGGATTTAACAATATGGTTGATGTTAAAAAAGAAAATAATGCATTTGAGTTTGATTCAAAATGACTGTTTAGGCAATTAACAGAAATAGTAACCAAATATAAACATTCTGTTGATCTTTCTATTATCTCCTTAAAACTAAAACGCATTAATCTTTTGAAGAAACGATAGTGTGATCACAGAGATTAATTGCTGAATTGCTTATAACATGTTATTCCACTCAAAATTCCTACATATTCTATCTGAATGACAACTGAAGAATGCCTCATTTTACAAAAAATGGCGTTTGATACAATAAAACTCCTAATATATCATTTCATTGCAAACATGGTATCTATGTATGAGGCCCCAATAGCCTAGAGAGTGTCTAATGAATATGAGTGTTACATTTCATAGGAAATAATGTCAATATAATGTTAAATTATGAAAATCATTGAAAGTATTTAGTGGCCAAATTTTCTATAAAACCATCAAAGCCAAATTCATATATGAGTTTTATATGAGTGAGATCTTGTCACCAAATTCTTCCGGAAGCTGTGGTCTAATAAGAATTGTTCATGTGATCATATTTAATGACATATGGAGAAATGATTTTCTCTATATACTGGTGTATATTACAGTAATGAACACTGCAAAATATCATTATCACAAAGTAAAGGAAAATTGCGTTTATTAATTTTCAACAGTCATAATCAATAACTTAATTGAACACTGTTATTCATGTTGTTTTATACTGCAGTGCATTAGTTATTTAAATGTCAAAGACCAAAGACTAGGAGTTCTATTGTATTTAACTCTAAAACACTGCTGCTCCTACTAATTTATTCAAATGAATGAGATGGAGGGGCTTATAATTATAGCATGAGTTAGCAAACATTCTTCTTGGAGGATTCTGAGCTGTAGAAATTAACGAATGCTTTTGTTTCAGAAGAGAAACATCATACTTTTCTTTTATACATGCATAACAAACTCCTTGGTATTCATAAAACCAATATATAAAGACCATATTCCAAAATGGGCCCAGTATGGATTTACTTAGCCAACTTTAAACTTTCACTGCTTGCTGAACATTATTTGGAGAATATAATTAATTTGAAATGCTCATAGAATCAGAGGGCTATTTTTTAAGTATTAACTGATATGGCTCTGCTCTTTGAGAAAGCCAATGAAAAACATTAAAGGAAATGAGGTATAATAAACTGTGGTTCTTTTTTTTTTTCCTTTGCAGTCTTAATATCTCATTTGTTTGAATATTTATAAATAAAAGCCAAACAGGGTTAAAGATGGGCAAGGACATTCATTAACAATGGAGATAGATATGTAATTTGGAGTTTGAGTGTCTTGTTATTTATATAATTCTTTAAATCAGGTCCACTATTCATTTATTTTGTTTTGTACTTTCATGTAAATGTTTTCTTGTATATATAGATATATAAAAAATGGAACTATTTTCTTACACATACTATGCAAGATGTTTGTAAAATTGCAATATTACCAAAATTACAAAAGCTGTGCTTTTGTATCTTGCTTTATGTAAAATCACTTTTTCTATTTAAATGGACTGTCTGTCCTATAAACTGTAGATAACTTATCTATTCAAAAATCAGTCTATTGTATCTTTTGTTTAGATTGAAGTGAATTGGGGTATATTTTGGGAGAGAGAAAATGCAGCAAAGTTTTGGCAGTTAGTTGGAAACTGTTTTTTTTGAGATGAGACCTTTTGAAGCATGCAATGAGCTCATATAATTTAACAGCTCTCCTGTGATTCTTGTAATTTGTCCTAATTTTGGTGCTACTATGTAATCATGATTAAATGTGATAGTCAAAACAAAGAGGATCAAATCTTACATGCAATCATTTCATTTATTTTACTGGTTTTTAAAAACAGTTCAAAGAAGAGTATTAGTAGTGAGTAGAGACCTTTTCAGTTCTGTATTTTAAAAATCAATTCTATTAAGATGTATGTTTTAAAAATAGTAAGCTTAATCCATATACTTATACTGGATAAAAATGCTTCTCTTATGAAAACCTGGTCATATTTTCCCTTGTAAATATATGACCAATAAAACTGAAGAATTCAAATCAATTTAATGATAAAATCACTATACTTTATTCCATAATAAGCTAATATATTCATCATAGAGTCCCTCTGATTTTTTGAGATAAAACCAAAAGAAAACTACTATGTGCACAAACCTATACCCCTGCATATACATATATCACATTACACACAAAAATACACATATATGCAATGAAGAATATAAGCAGATGCTAATCAGCATTACTTATTTGATGTGTTTCTTCATTTCCTTGTTACATTCACTATATCTTAACCCAGGAGGATTTGAGGTAATTGCATGGACTCTATTAACTTCTATCATATCCAGTCCAATGCTGTACATACCTTGAGACTGACATTGTGCCACATTGTTTCCAAAACAAAACAGTGTTCACAGGAAGTTCCCCCAGACCAAGTGACTTCACTATTACTTTTTTTTTTCCTTGCTGGAACTGTCTCTACACAGTTCCAGATATTATTTAGGAAGAAAAACAAAACAGAACTATTTACATTCCTTATGAAGACTTCCAAATGTTAATTCTAAACAGATCACAAATGAATGCTTTCAGTTCAGGGAGGCATATACATTCTGTAACTAGAAAGTTTTGGATGGTTTGGATATGTGTGCAACCAAATACTTGCATACTCATTTCCAGCAGATTCTTAGACCATTTACCAACCATACTAATACCTGGATTTGCTAACCTCTTTTAATAGTGGGGCAAATGAGGAAACAAGTTTTTCTCTATACTCACACTCAACACTGTGATCAGATGTGTAGTTTTTCCCCACAGTAACCAATACTCCCATGCCAGTTGCATGTCCTACCATTTAATTACATATCCACATCAACTGAAGTTGGCACAGATGTCATAGGTTAAGGGCTCAGTCCCACAAGTTTTCCCCCTATTCCAGACCCCAGTCACAAGTAATAGGACTCCAGGTTATCCACAATTTCAGTCTTAATGGGCTACAAATCCCATGATCCCTTCTTGGGTTTGAAAATTTGCTAGAGTGGCTCAGAGAACTGAGAAAAACAGTTTATTTACTACTGCTGATTTATTATAGAGAGTATTTTGAAGGATGATGAACAGCCAGATGAAAAGGCATGTAAGCTCAGGTTTAGAAGGGGCCAAGGGCAGGGAGTTGGGGCTTGTCACTCTCACAGCACATGGGTGTGTTAACTGACTCAGAAGCTCTCTGAACCTCATAGTTTTGAAATTTTTATGGAGGCTTCATCATGTAGGAATGATGAATTATTTCTCCAGACCCCAGACCCCCACTTCCTGCTAGAAATTAGAAAGTGAGGCTATAAGTCCCAAGCTTCTAGTCATAGTTTGGTCTTCCTGATGACCAGCTTCCTTCCAGGATTCCACAGAGTCACCTCATTTGAACAAAAGCCACTACTATCACTCAGAAATTACCAAGGTCTTAGGAGTTCTGTGTCAGTAAATGGCTTAAAGACCAAATATGAAAACAAGAAGTTCTCCTAGGATCCCTATTTACAAGGGTTTTTGGTCCTCTGTGTTAAGAATAAGAAACAGGAACTGATACATAACATTTCTTAAAATTTTACATTGGACTATGGAGAATTGAGGTTGGGAATGGGTATTAAGCCAGATAATTCAATGCAATATTATATTAATGTTTTCAGAAGACTGGTGTATCACTAAAATAACTGCTCCAGAAAATAGCACCTGCATGAATTTTAAATGTTCCTGTAGCTTCTTCTAATTACCAGGCAGAAACTGACCCTCTTTAGGGAGGTCACATGACAATTTTGAAACGAAGGTATTTGTTTGCATTGCTCTTTCCCTCTTAGTAAGAATTATTACTTGCCATGAAAGCAGGTTTTATGGTGATGAAGAAATCTTCCTTTTATAATACTAATACTTTTTAAAAATTAACACATTCAGCTAATAAAGATTATTCTAACTAAAAAAACAGAATCACTTGATTTATTTAAAATATAAATGAAACCCCTAGTGTTTTCATCACTTAAAGAAACACCACTGATACAAAAAGAGAAAGACTAAGTCAGAAAAAAAGATTTAAGTGCAGCTAATAAATAAATACTAAACTTTTTCTCAAAAACATCCCAAATCACTGTTTTTAAAAAGTGGTGCATATAAATCATAAAGATAAAATGAGTAAACTGATTTGGTCTAAAAATCATGCTCAGTATATTTTATAAACTATTACTAAATATAACATCAAATTAGTTTTCCAGATATTTTTAGTAGATCTAGCCATATTTTCTAGGTTATAATCATTTATTTTCTCTATACAGGTATTTCCAGAAGGATATAAGTTTTCTACAATATAGAGGACAAAAATATTAAAGGAAAGCCATAGAGAAGACAAAAGTAACAAAAAGTTAAACACTATGACTAGTTAATGTGTTGAATATTACATGTATGTTTAACTTTCCTGAAAACCAAAGATTTAAGGGAAAATGGTATAGATTATGTTGTTCTCAACATTTGAGAACAAACACACCACTTCTTCATAACATATATAATGTTTCCTTATGTTAAATCTAAAAGACATTATTTTCAAAGTATTTATTGAAGAATGAATAAGAAAACATGATGTGCTATTTTACTAAAATTTTCACATTATTAAAATTAGTTTTATAAAAATAGTAGATGTTATTAATTTTATTGCTTTTATCTATTTATTTAAAAGTTACAAAAGGTAAGATAGTATGGTTTTGTTTAGAACATTGCAAAGCATGAAAACCTCAACTGATTCATAATTATGAATCATTAAAATATACATAAAACATCAAGATGTATAAAACGTGAAACATAAACAGAATAAATCCAAAGCATTTGTGAACTAGCCAGATTTTTTTCCAAAGTGCATCTAGTTTCTCTTATTACACAATTGTATTTTTATTACCTAACAGTGTCTATAGATGAGTTGATCATGCAATATACGAGAGTAATTTGAAAAGTATTGTAGACTAAAAGTCTTGTTAAAACTCTATACTATTTGAATTTTAAGAACATGAAAAATCCAGTACTTTCCTAGTGTTTACAACTTGCTAAAAGATTCCGAATCCGTTGGTCACCACAACTAAGAGCTTTCAGACGTCGTGGGGAAAGTCAATCATTAGCTTCCAAAATTAATTAAGGAAATATAAAGCCAAAGAAAGACATAGCCAAAGTTCTAGAAATACATAATTCTTTGTTTCATTGTGTCAACTAAATTACTAAATTAGATTTTATAGATCATCTTGAATTTATATCTGATTTAATGACATTCCACTAAGTTTTGAATGTACAGCACAGAATATGAAGTCAGTATTTAAAAGTAGGCTGAGAGTCTTGAAAAATCAACTTAATAAGTTATTACTTCAAGGAAAAAGGCTAACAGAAAAAAATGTATAAATAAGAATTGAAAATTCTAATTAAAAATTAAAAGAATATACATTTCCTTTTATATTTCATCTGTTGAAGTCTGTGTTTATAGTGGCTCTTTATTCATAATGAAATTATAAAATTCCCATAAATAAAATGAATTTGACTTTTTCAAAAGGAGTATCAGTAAATTTGAAATAAAAAATCAGATTTCACTTCCTGAGTTTCATTTCAGATATCATTTAACAACCTATACACATCTAATCTAAGTGAGAGGTTTAGACAATATTTGATTGTACATGGATTTCACTTTGCATGCTAACTCTGATCAATTGAAAAGGGCTATCAAAATGGATCACTGTATATTGAGAATGGTTTAGGTGTAAGTTTAAGATCTCCAGGAAAGAGTGGTATGATCATTTATAGAATCAAAGTTCTGGAATGACTGCCTAACTGCAGCACATCTGTTCTGTTTTAACAGTCAGATGATATCAAGGTCTTCAACTCAACACTCAGCCTGTTTTCTGATTGTAAAATAAAGGGATTTAATGCCTAATATTTTTTAGATACATCAATGTTACTTTAGTATCTTTTACAGATTTAATGTGTTTAATCCTGTGTTATAGTATTTTTTTAATTCTAATATAGAAGTGTAACATATGGAGCTATGTACTGAAATGAAAGGAATAAGGAAGGTGGCAACTGAGGTGGAAAGTTGTCAAGCATTTGACAAATTATGGTCCATTATGTAATGCAGAGTACACAATGGAATTATCTGGGTTATGCAAGTTGTCTGAGTTCTGGGTAACAACTTTACTTGGTAGTATGCTGTTCAAAGGCATAAATGAACTAACATGGACTAACCATATATTGTTTATTTTATAATAAATTAAGACAATTTATGTTACTTTAAAAATATAATCTCAATAATTTTTGGATTAAGTTAAACTAATCCAAGTTTTATAGACAAGAAAGCTGTGTTTCAGAGAAATTAATCTCTATTACTTTTTTTTATATCTTAGTTAATTCATCCGCTCATGTATTCAATAAATAGTAACAAGCACCTCCATATATCAGCCACTGTTCTAGGTACTGCTAGGTAAACTGTAGGTGATCAAACAAGGACAAAGACAATCTCCCTGGAGCTTCTGGGCAGTGGGAGAAATGCAGACCATAAATAACATAAAAATAAATAAACAAGATACTGTCATGTGGTGGAAAATTCTATGAAGAAAATAAGCAATGACATTGTGACAGGCTGAGTCTCATTTATTATAAGTGTGTTAAAGATAAAAACTTTTTCATTTCTAATTATAAAAGTCTTCTGTAGTAGGATATGTGCCAACCCGAACATTTGAATACCAGGGTGTCAGTTAGGAAAACAGAGTCAAGAGATGAGTGACTAAGATATTATACTAGATTTCAAATGAATAAAAGATTGCTGTAACTAGAGAAATAAAAAAGCAAGAATAAACTTTTACTGTAATTTTTTAATGTACGGTTGAATTCTAAATAATGAACTGATATTAAATTTTCAATGCTTCACATGTAGGAGACTCTCTTTTGGCAGTGAACAAATTCTGTTTTAACACAGACCATCATTCCTGTTGATTTTACCTACGGTAGCATGAGGAAAACTATGCTAGTTGGAGTGTATGATCCATTACTAAGCATCTACATTTTTTTTAACTTTGGAATGTCCATCCCTTCTAAAAATCTTAAAAGGGGACTCTAATGATGAGACATATGAATCTTGATGTCCTGAGTATTAAGAATGTGTGCTCATTGTGTAATCACATTATACTGGGGGCCATATTTCATCTGGATTCTGTTAATTATAAAATGCTTGAAACTCTCAGTGTGGCTCATGTCATGTCTAAAGATTTATTTTGGAGGTTCTTTTTCTCTTAATGTGAGATGTGGTAGAATGAGTTGGTTGTAAAATGAACCTGAGTATTATCACAAAATATACCCCAAAACTAATGCAATTTCTCTTTCTCTCTATACACACACACACACACACACACACACACACACACTCTCTCTCTCTCTCTCTCTCTCTCTCTCTCTCTCTCTCCTCTCTCTCTCTCACTCTTACAAATCTGTTGAATCAGATGTTCCTACATCATTGTGGAATATTTTATTTGTAGTCTTAACATGAATTCTCAAGATTCTCCTTATGGTTTGGCATGATTATTTCTATCCCTGAAATATTATAATGATTGAATAATAAATTATTAGCTTTTGACTTACTGTGAAGGTATTTAAAAATATTTATCAATGAACACATTAAATTATGAACCTAAAGTATTGTAAAAAAAAAAATCCCTAAGAGGAGGGGAAACCATACAAATGAGACAGAGGTTGGGTAAATTGTTCTTTTAAACTTGAGTATCCTAATGTTTTATATTATTTAGTGTACTTCAGGGTTTGATAAACCTTCATGGCCAACCATACTGACTGACCTAAAAACACTGTAGAATTTAGAAACCCCAATATTCAACTTTAAAACTACTCAACAAGTCACACAGAGAAGTTTAGGTCAGATAACTTTCCAACTGAGAAACCTCAGATTTTGTATTGTAGAGTACATAGGCAAGCTAACTTTCCTGAATCCAACTTGTGAGTGTGTTCATAGTTATCTCATCATAGGCACCATGGAAAAGGAATAGTAAGAACTAATTAGAACAATTAAAGCAAAGAAAAACAATGAAAACAGAGAACCGGTATCTAACATGAACTACTTAAAAGAAGCTGCCTTTTGCTTTACAGTAACTCTTTGGTTTCCAAAGCTGACTCAGTTCAGTTTAGTGCTACACCTATTATTGGTGACACTAAAGTAGATTCTAAGCCTCAGAGAGGACACTGACCCATTAACTGCCCACATTGGTTTAAAAAAAAAATTACCCCAACTATATTTTTCCCATTCCCTAAACACCTATAAGCAAATTAATACAAATTCCATCTGGACTTCTAAAAAAATACTCGTCTTCTAAGAAATAATATTTAACTGATATTTAATAATTTACTTTAACTAACTTAAAGTTAGTTTGTTAATTTTGGGCCAGGAGAGTAGCCTGCTCAAATTCAGATCATAATCACAAAAGTTAAAAGTATATTTATGATACTGAAGACCACTGAGGAAAAAAGTGATGGAACTTAATTTGCTTGAACTGTTTGTTTTTGTTTTGTGTTATTTATAATCAAAATATTAATCTACATTCAGCAAATATTTATATATAATTCTCCTCTATTTTTGGTCCCTTATAAGTTGAAGTAATATTGATCTACTTGTGGTAATTTGATAATGTGATAAACGCAAAAACTGTTAACATTAAAAGATTACATGCAAGAAAAGTTAGAGCAATATTTGAATGTGGTGGATATTTAAAAAATATATATATATATACATATATATGTATATATATATATAGATCTTTTTACATTATTCACATATTCTGAAATTAAAATGCTGCAGGAAAATGTAAAAAAATATGGCATTTTATCTGGTTCACTGTTTTAGGTTCTTCTGCTATAATGGAGGAAATATATTTATCCCATATGTGTAAAGAAAAAACTCATTTGAATTATCAGAAAATGATTTTCTTTTTGTCCTGCAATGACACTAAGTTCTGTAATGATGTGCAAATGATAATCCAAGGGAGTTGCAAATAATTACTTACCTCAGAACAGTGGTCAGTCTTTGTTCATAAAATAGTGTTCAAAAATGTGATACATGTATAGTTTATAAAATTAAATACAGTATATTTTGAAATTTTAAGGAAATGGATAAGCAAAAACCCAAAATTGAAGGCAATTATTCTCATAAAAATGCATAATTTATGTTACTCTCAAAGCTATTATTTGCAAATATGATCCCCTCTATGATGGCTTTAACAATTGAAATATATACGTAATACACAAATAATAGGCATATGATAGCCTTCTAGTGATGCCATTCCTGCCAGCCTGGCATGTCAGTCCATGAAGGCTAGATTTGTATTTTTTTCATGATCTAATAAAGAAAAATTATCTCAAAAAACAACAAACAGAACATAAATTACATATCTGAAAATACCAATTATTCATTGAATAAGTTGGCATGTCTCTGAATCTTATCATGTTCTGGAGGTCTGTTTAATAATCTGGTACCTGAAAGTTTAATCACTTTAATACTTCTTCAAATATATTTATAATAGGTTAAGATATAATGGGGATACTTTATTCGGAAAGTCAAAATAATACTATTTTAAGAAAATAGTCTCAAGCTGGAACACCCAATGTTTCTACTTCCAAAAATTAACAATTGCAACAAAGTAAGGTTGCTTTCTAAGATAAAAGGTTAAATTTCCTTAGCATAAAACAGTCAAAAGGAGAAATTTTAAGTAGAATTCCTTTAGTATTGCTTTTGTATAGGAAATTTAATTAGTTGCATCTGACTTTCATTCTATGTTAATAAAAACATGCTCTATTTTTATTTGAAAATTACATAACTCAAATGAGCTCAAATGTAAGGCCATTCACAGAATTACTTTACAATTTCTTGAGATGTATAGGAAACTATATAATTATATTTACCCTAAGTTTACATAATCTGGCACACATCCTTAGTTTTTTGTGTAAATGTTACTTCTTCCCACAGAACAATAAAATCCATGATTTTTCATGAGGATAAGCGTAATTTTCAGAAAAAAATCATTGCCTAGTTTGAGTATGCTGAACTCATACCTTACATTTTTTTCTTGTTTTCCCCTTTGTTAAACCTCATGTTTCAAAAATTTACATTTTTGAAACAATGTTAAAGTTTAATATTTCTACATATTAACATACATTTTGTGCTTTTTAAAACATTAAAGATTTTATATGTAAATAAATTTAATTATTGCCATATATTTCAGGTAGCAGGAAAAATAAATTTGGACAACTGGGACAGTATAATTTATGTCAGTTTGGTTAATGTCACTATACAATTTTAATATCTATAAGCATACCTTTCAAAAATATAATATTGCACATTTTAATTTTAAATTATTACTTTCAATTACTGTTAATATAACATATTTACATTACAATAAAGTTTCTACATACTGTATTATATCCTTTTGGAAACATATTTATATTGGAATTATTCAAAATATATATGTAGTACACTGTAAAATTTTATATGTACATTTTTAAGTAAATGTAAATAAAAATATAAAACACAAATATGCAGTCAAATATGATATATCTGTCTCATATTAAATGGAAAATAGTTACTATTCTAATGACAATATTTATCTTAGGAAAAAATTCATTTGGGAAACTAATATTAAATTATAAAGAATAAAAATATTTAAGTTAAAAAATTGAAATACTAGCTGAGAATGCAAACTAATTATTTAATTTTTAAAGTTATGACAATGTGATTTTTTGTTTCATAACTGAGAATGGTCTACAAACATATGTTTTCTTCCATAAATTTTTCTATAAGACCTTTCATGCAGAAGGTGACAGTATTCATCTTTAATCAGGCTGGGATATAAATCTCTTACTGGAGACTCATGTTACATTGTATCAGTGTTTCCAAACGTGTTTCATTGAACACTTAGTTCTACAAACTATCAGCAAGAGTTTTTGGGAAAACAAATCATCTGCCAAAAAAACTGAACAGCAACAACAAAACCCACAGGAAAGCCTGGATAATAAAAGACAAACAAGTTCACTTGTTAAAGCCTCTACTATGTATGGAACAATGTCAAGGTAGAAAAACATTTTGTAATGATTTCCAGTTATTTAACCAGAGAAATAGTTTTCACTTATTTTATTTATTTATTTATTATTTTTTAAGATGGAGTTTTGCTCTTGTTGCCCATAGTGGAGTGCAATGGTGAGATCTCAACTCACTGCAACCTCTGTCTCCTGGATTCCAGTAAATTCTCCTGCCTCAGTCTCCCAAGTAGCTAGGATTACAAGCATTTGCCACCATGCCTGGCTAATTTTGTATTTTTAGTAGAGACGGTGTTTCTCCATGTTGGTCAGGCTAGTCTCTGACTCCTGACCTCAGGTGATCAACCGCGTTGGCCTCCCAAAGGGCTGAGATTAAAAGGTGTGAGCCACCATGCCCAGCCTCAGAAAAATATTTTTAACAAAGAATATTACACTGAACAGTATGTTGGAAAATGCTGCTTTAGGTTTTAAACTGATAAGAACAGATACTACACCTGATCTTAGCCAAAAGGCCGAGAAGAAATGCTCTAGGTTATTAAGCAGTGTACAATACTGTTACGTAAGATTTGACTGCATAAGTCACCCCACATTACTTTGCAAAGGAGTGCTTTAAAGACTCCTATCCAAAACATGCTTAGATAACTTGACACTTAAGAAAAATAAAAACTTCCTAATTTACCCTAAGACTTTTCCATTTGTTGAATGCAGTCTGAAATACTGAATTATAATTTTTCCATCTTGCTACCTTTGAGACTCAGAGTTCTATTTTCCTATAAATATGTGACAGAAATGTTATTTGTGACAAGTATCTAAAATTACATGTTACATACAAATTGTGTGAAAACTGGACTATCATTTTCCTTTTTGCAAGAGTTCAGATGATATCTGTGCTCAAGCTACAGAAAGACTCTAAAAAAAGTGTGATTTTTTTATATTTAGTAATAATGTGTAGAACTAGCAATGTTATAACTCATATAATTTCATAATGCTTTCCTTATATAGGACCTTTAAAAAGTTATCTGTTCTCAGAGCACCTTTTATTTTTTGAAATTTAGACCCTGAATAACTGTAAACACTTTATGGGTATAAAAATATATGATTTTATTAAAATATTCTCCTGTTAAAAGTAAGTGAGATTCCATGTGATTCCTATCAAACTACCAAGGGCATTCCTCTTAGAATTAGAAAAGAATCTATTCTAAAATTAATATGGAAACAGAAAGAGCCCACATAGCCAAAGCAATCCTAAGCAAAAAGAATAAAACGAGACATTACATTCCCCAGCTTCAAATTTCTCCGCAAGGTTGCAGAAAAGAGTCAATGCTTGTACTAGGCTTGTGGAAATGTAAATTAGTTTACTCACTGTGGAAGGCAGTCTGGAGATTTCTCAAAGGATTAAAAACAACTACCATTTAACAAAGCAGTCTCATTACTGGGTATATACCTAAAGGAATATAAATAATTCTACCATAAAGACACATTTGCATGTATGTTCATCACAGCACTACTTACTATAGCAAAGACATTAAATCAACCTAAATGTCCATCAATCCATCAATGCCTGATTGGATAAATAGAATGCCGTACATATATGCCACAGAATACTACGCAACAATAAAAATGAATGAGATTATGTTCTTTGTGGAAACATGGATGGATCTGGAGGCCACCATCCTTAGCAAACAGAGGAACAGAAAACCCAAACGTACATATTCTCACTTGTATGTGGGAGCTAAAGATTGAACACGCATGCATACAAAGGCAATGTCAGTGAAACAATAGACAACGATGCTTACTTGAGGGTGGAGGTTGGAAGAAGAAATAGGATCTGAAAACCACCTATCTGGTACTATGCTTATTATGTGGATGATGAAATAATCTGTATACCAAACCCTTGTGATACATAATTTATCTATATAACAAACCTGCTCCTGTACCTCTGACACTAAATTAAAAGTTAAAGAAAATGAGCAAAAGGAAAAAAGTAAATGAGGATAAATCCAATGTTAAATAGGAGGACGGATCTAAGATGGCCGATTAGGAGCAGCTCCCAGCAAAAGCACGGAAGGTGAGTGGACGCCACTTTTCTAGATGGATTTTTATTGCCCAAGGACCAGGAGATTCCCAGGCAGAGGAGCCCCATGGGTCACCAGCGCAGCTGTTTCGGCCTGTGCAGCTTTTTGGTCGGTGCCCTGGAGCCCTGGCGCGGCTGTTTTGGCCGGTGCCACTGTTTTGGCAAATACCCCGGCACAGTGGTTCTCCATACAAAATACACGGGTCCAGGCACTATTTTAGCTGGTGATTGGAGCTCCAGGAAGACAGAGTGACCCACTCAACGGATAGAAAAGGGGACTGAAACAGGGAGCCAGGCCAGGAGATTCCCAGGCAAAAAAGCACCACAAATCTTAGTGCGGCTATTTCAGCCGGTGCAGGTGCAGTGGGTCACCACACGCGAAATCGCACAGATCCTGGCGCCTTTTCAACAGGCAACTGGAACACCTGGGAGACAGTCGACCAATGGCTCTGAGGCAGGGAGCCAGGTGATCAGGTGTGGCTAGTCCAACCCCCACAAAAAACAGCAATCTGAAATGCTCTGGATTGAGAGTTTCACAGAAAGCACAGCTGAACCCAGGATGGTCCAACTCTATGGGGGACGGGTGTCCGCCATTACCGAGGCACTCCACCACTATGGAGGTAGTCTGCCATTGCTGAGGCAGCCCACCATTGCTGAGGCAGCCTGCCATCACAGAGAGAGTCCGCCATTATAAAGGTGGACCACCATTGCCGAGGCAGTTCTAACTATATCCATATAAACAGGAATGCGGGGAAGTTTGGACTGCAGGGAAGTTCACATGGCAGCTGGGTGGAGACCACAGCTGCTCAGCAAAGCCTCTGCAGGCGGACAGTGACTAGGCTGCCTCCTGGCAGGGCAGGGCAGCCCTGAAAAAAGGCAGCAGCAAAACAGAAACTCATAAATAAAGCCCTAAATCCCCAGGACAGAGCACCTGGGGAAAAAAAGCGGGTGTTTATGAGTTCTGTTGCAGCAGACTTAAACGTAACTGCCCAGCAGCTCTGAATGAACAACGGAGCTCACAGCTCAGCACGTGAGCTCCTATAAAGGACTGTCTCCTCAAGCAGCTCCCTGACCCTCATATATCCAAAGAGTCACCTCATAAAGGAGAGTTCAGACTGACATCGGGCAGGTATCCTTCTGGGACAAAGATGGCAGAAGAAGAAACTGGCAGCAACCCTTACTGTTCTGCAGAAGCTGCAGGTGATGCCCCAGGCAAGAAGGGCCTAGAGTGGACCTCAGCAGTCCTACAGCAGAGGGTCCTGAATGTTAGAAGGGAAACTAAGAAACAGAAAGAAAGAACTTCATCATCAACAAACTGGACGTCCACTCAGAGACCCACTCTGAAAGTCAACAACTACAAAGATGATAGGTGGATAAATCCACAAAGATGGGAAGAAACCAGCACAAAAAGGATGAACACACCTGA
>PVKP010017768.1:0-45440 GCA_004027715.1 Plecturocebus donacophilus | reverse complement strand
GTCTCACTCTGTTGCTTAGGCTGGAGTGCAGTGGTGTGATCCCAGCTCACTGCAACCTCCACCTCCCAGGTTTAAGCGATTCTCCTGCCTCAGCCTCCCAAGTAGCTGTGATTAGAGGCATGTACCACTTCACCTGGTTAACTTTTGAATTTTTAGTAGAGACAGGTTTTCTCTATGTTACTCCAGCTGGTCTCGAACTCCTGATCTCAGGTGATCTGTCTGCCTCGGCCTCTGAAAGTGCTGGGATTACAGGTGTGAGCCACCATACCTGGCTGGTAATTTTTTACTGGATGCCAGACATTGTATATATCACCATGTTGGTGCTGGAAATTTTTAATATTCATAGGAATATTGTTGAGATTTGTTCTAGGACACAGCTAGTTTACTTAGAAATGATTTGATCCTTTTGGGCTTTGCTTTTTTTTTTTTATGGCAAATAGGACTAAAGCAGTGTTTAAAGATAATTTTGCCTCACTGTGAAGGCAGAAACCCTTCTGAGTACACAATATCCTGTGAATTATGAGCAGAAACAATTCCTAGTATGAAGATTGTTCCCTCAGATCTTTCAAATGATTCTTTTCCTGTACTTTGATAGTTTGCTCACTGGCATGCATTGAAGAGTGAGTACTAGGCTAAAGACTTAAAGGGATCTTTGGATCTAATAGATCCAGATATCTCTCCCATGTGAACTTTGTCTTCGCTTCCCCAGATGCTCAGCTTGACGTCCTCAACTCACAGAGACTGGATATTATGAAACTCCATCTGGGTTCCTCCTGGAAGCTCTTCTCTAGGCATACTCTTTGACTTTCATAGGGCTAACATCCTTTGATACCTGTCTTTCAAGGATCACTTCCCTTTGTTGCCTCATGTCCGGTATCTTAAAACCCATTGTTTCACTTATTTTGCATGTTTTTTTTTGTTTGTTTTCAGTTTTAGATAGGGGGTTAAATCCAATCTGTTACTCTCTTGGCTGTAACTCTTTCTATAATTTTAAGAATCTCATGAAAGCAATATGAGAAGGCTCTGAAGCTCAATTGTTTCAGTTTAAATGGTGGATCTTCTACAAGCTGTTTGACCTTGGATACATTACTTAATCTCTCTGAGCCTCAGTTTCCTAATCTATATTAGGAAAATAAAATTTTTTAATATCATAGGGCGTTTTCGAGGGTTAAAAGAGTTAATGCATGTGAAACACTTCAAATATTGCCTATTATATAAGCTCTCGATAAATGAGTTATTCTAAAATAAAATTTCTAATGCAAGAGTCTCCACCTTTGGAAGGAGAGAGATGTTGGTTTCAGTATCAGCTCTACCACTTATTTAGCCTCTATTAATCTCATATTACTCACTACAAAATGTGGGTCAGGTGCCATGGCTAATGTCCACAATCCCAGCACTTTGGGAGGCTGAGGCAGGAGGATCACTTGAGCCCAGGAGTTCGAGACCAGCCTGGGCAACAGAGTAAGACCCTGTCTCTACTAAATATACAAAAATTAGCCATATGTGGTTGTGTGTGCCTGTAGTCCCAGGTACTCAGGAAGCTGTGGCAGAAGGATTGCTTGAGTCTGGGAGTTTGAGGCTGTGGTTAGCCAAGGTTGTGCCACTGCACTGCAGCCTGGGTGATAGAGAGCAACCCTGCCTCAAAAAAAGAAAAAGATGTGGATGATAATAAAACCTACTTATTACATAGTTATATGGATAAAATAAAATGGTATTTGTAAAGTACTTGGCATAGTGCCTGGCACAGATCAGTCAGTGATTATTATTGTTCCAGTTATCTATTGATGCATAAGGAATTGCCCCAAATCTTTGTGTCTTAAAACAATTCTTCAAATACCATTTCTTGTTTTATTATCTCTAATGGTTCAGGGGTTTGGCAGGGCTCACTCAGGATTTCTTATTGCAGTTGTATTGAATGGTGGCATGGGCTGTAGTCATCTTGAGGCTTTACTAGTCACATGTCTGTCAGTTGATTTAGGCTCTTTGCTGGAATCTCACTGGTGCTATGGACACCCTCATTTGATCTCTTTAGTTCCTCATAGTATGGTTACTGAATTACAAGAACAAACATCCCAAGAGGATCAAGTAGGAAAACCACCTTTTAGGAGAGCCTCAGAAATAACCTAGTACTACAGTGTAGTTATAATCATCTAGTATTACAATGTACTAGGTTATTTTTATTGTAGTCATGGGCCCACATAATCTCAAGAGGAGGGAACATAGACTCCTCTCTCTTAGTAGGGTGAGGGTCAGTGTCATCTTGCAAGAACATGTGTAATGGGAAACATTGGTGCATCCATTTTTAGACAGTACAGTCTACCACAGTTAGCTATTATTCATGTGCATGTTTACATGTATGCACACATTTCACATAAAATTTTGAGTCCTCTCTCCTTCTTTATAAAGTTTTCCATGTACTTTTTGTAAACTCTTCTTTCCATATCTGAAGTACCTGTGGGCAGCATTCTTCTAGCTTGCATTCTTCTGGCTTCCATTTGAGCCTTCTAAATCATTATTAGTCTTTAATCAGAGTGCATGAGACTAATAGATTAATTCCTTTTGAGACTAAAACATTAATTCCTTCTCATTTTTATCATTAACGAATATGTTGCCCACTCATATGTTTATGGAGGACATCAGCAATTGGTATAAAGTCTTTACTCGTGTTTCTTGTGTTTTGCATATGAAATCTAATATTGTGTGTTGTAATGAATGTCTTACTATTTTCCAACCGTTGTTTAACTGAAGTATCTTTTATTACTTTACAAAGAGATTGATTTTCAGATTTATGTCACTGAAGTTTCTTCATAAGATTACTTTGACATTTTTCAAAGTAAATGTATGGCTGTTCAAATAAATGTCAACATTTTATTGATGTCAACTCAACAATTAGTTGCCAAGAGTGGTTTTCATTAAAACTGGTGTGCAGCTGAGAGCGCAGGAAATCTTTGTTAAAACAGAAAATATCATGAATCATAATGCCTAGTTCTTAACTAATTAGGCTGTGTACTTTTCTATCTCTTTTAATCTTGCTCAAGCCCGGTAGACCTGGAAATTTGGTGAAAAACAAGAATTCTAAAATATTAAATATATTAAAAGAGCTCAACTATTTCTTTTTTCTTTGTAATTTAGCATACAGATTTGGGAAGTCGGGTCTCCAGGTGGCAAAAATACGGCAACTCTTCATCTTTGTATAATACTCTAGAGTTTCCAAAAGTACTTTAACTAAGTGGGCTTTCTAGTTGAATACATTTAAGTACAACACAAAGATATGGCTTCTGGTACAAAATAGTAGAATAAGTAACCACTGTCATTTCCCTTGGGTCCCTCTCAAAATCTCATTAAAACTCACTGTAAGTATAAAAAATAAACCTACAGCAGTGAAAAAAGATTGGTCATTTATAGATGAAAAGGTTCAGCAAATTTATTGAAGATTGCTGACAGCTAAAATAGAAAAAGAGGAAGTTCCAGCCCAGAATGCAATATAGAAGGAAACTTAGTGGAGCTTGGAGCTGATTTTTCTACATATTGAACAACAGAAAAGATAAAACACAACATATTACCTAGAATTATAAGTCAACTCCTTCATTCTTATTATAAATGAACCACCAGTGATCACCCCTCAAATTAGCACCTTGAAAGAGGGAGACTGTCCTCAGAAGAAGCAGATTATTCAGGGAATATAAGATAATATAGAAAAAATACTCTGAGAAACATAGAGAATGTTGAGAAAGCCAAAGCATTTATAAGATGAAAAATGGCTATGAAGAATGAACAGATTGTGAATAAGAAAGAATTTTTATAAATCAAAAGTATGATTCTTGATATTTTAAAAATTAATAAAGGGTTAGCTATGCATGGTGGCTCACACCTGTAATCCCAACACTTTGGGAGGCCAAGGCTGGCAGATCACCTGAGGTCAGGAGTTTGAGACTGGCCTGGCAAACATGGAAAAACCCCATCTCTACTAAAAATACAAAAATTAGGTGGGTGTAGTGGTGTGTGCCTGTAATCCTAGCTCCTCAGGAGGCTGAGGCAGGAGAATCATTTGAACCCAGGAGGTGGAGGTTGCAGTGAGCCGAGATTGTGCCACTGAACTCCAGCCTGGGTGACAGTCTCTCAAAAAAAAAAAAAAATTAAGGGTTGAAATAAGGAACCCAAAAAGACAGAAAAATAGAGAAAAAAAATTAAATAGAACAACCCCAAAGGTTAAACACATAGCTAAGAGATACTTCATAAAGGGAAAACAAAATAACAAAATTAGACATTAAATTGAAGGAATTATCAAATAAATTTTATAAGGAAAAATTTCACTTCTTATTTTTCCTGCTCACACCTTTTCTACTCCAGCTCCAACAAATTTGTCAACACAACTACGACCTATAATCTATTGATCCTTCCAAATGCTACACCTTTGCAATCTCTCACTCTCCTGATAGCCTGTCTTGTCTTCATACGTAGATTAAATTCCATAGTTAATTATTCTAATAATTTTCTCAAGTGCATTCTCAAATTTCTTGCTCCCTCTTATTTTCTGTCTTCAGGTGGCTAGGACAATTCTGGTTAAATCCGACTTTTCATCAAGCTTGTTCCTGTATGCCTCTGCTCCTAATGGTGGTAGGAGAAAAACCTGCTGATTATTCTAACTTTAAATTCATGGTCTGGCTGGTAGTCATACTATATGGCGCTACTAATTCTCTGTCATTCTCCATGACAACTATTTTTTTCTTTTTCCCATGTCCTCAAATTTCTAACACCTCCTCCTGCATCTTAACACCCAGCTGATGATGCTGCTTCCTCTGTTTCCAAGGAAATGAAGCTACCAGGCAAGAATTATTAGAAGCTCTCTATATCTACTCATGTCTCTGCTTTTTTGTGTCCTCTCCCCTATTACCGTGGATGAACTGTCTGTTCATGCTGTCATGTAAATTTTTTTTTTTTTTTTGGCGACTGAGTTTTGCTCTTGTTGCCCATTCTAGAGTGCAATTGCACAATCTCGGCTCACTGCAACCTCCACCTCCCAGGTTCAAGCGATTCTCCCACCTGAGCCTCCCCAGTAGCTGGAACTACAGGCGTTCACCAACATGCCCAGTTAATTTTTGTATTTTTAGTAGAGATAGGGTTTCGCCATGTTGACCAGGTTGATCTCAAACTCCTGACCTCAAGTGATCCACCCGCCTTGGCCTCCCAAAATGCTAGCATTGCAGGCATGAGCCACCACACCCGGCCTATTTTCCCCTTTAAAAAGCAACCAACCAACCTACTCTTGACTGCATATTCTCCTCCAGTTTCAACTATATTTCTCTACTTCTTTCCTGTAAAACTCCATGTAATAATTATCTGTATTTGCTTTTTCCAGTTTCTCAGCTTCTATTCTTGTTGGGTTTTCTTCCTAACCATAACACCAAAATTACCCTTTTGGAGGCTACTAATAATCCGTAGTATCGCTAAATCCAGTGATCATTGCTTATTTCTTATTTTATCAAACTTATCAGCATAATTTGAGGCATATATTGTCTTCTTATCTGAGTGTACTCCCCCAACACCTACTGCTATAATAGCTTATTGCAGTATAATCTACATGTAAAAAATTAACATATAACTGTGCAATGTGTTATGATCTGTATACAGTTTGATTAGTTTTAGCAAGCATCACTAGAATTGTTTTAGAATTCCATTTTACCAAAAGTTTGTGTCTGTTTGTAACCAGTCAATCCTTGCCCCCACCTCCAGACCCAGGCAACAAATGATCTTGTTTTGTTCTGTCTTTACCTTTTCTATAAATTTCATGTGATTGAAGAATATACTGTATAATATTTTTTTTTGGTTAAGTTCTTATTTTTTTTCCAGTCACCGATTTGCTGGCAAACTATGTAATCTATTGCGTGTGGCTTTTGTTTCCAGGTTCCTCTTTGATGTACATATCAGTAGTTTGTTCCTTCTTATTGCTGAGTATTTCATTGTATGGGTAAACAACATTTTGCTTTGTTTATGAATTCATTAATTGATGGACATTTGTATTGTTTCCACTTTGGGGCTATTATGCATAAAGCCGTTATGAACATTCCCATGCAATTCTGGATATATATTTTCATTTCTCTGGCATGAAAAACAGAGTAGGATTACTGGGTTGTATGTTAACCCTGTATATTATATAACCTCCTAAGACAATGCCAAGTAGTTTTCTAAAGTGGCTATACTATTTTACATTCCTTCTGGCAATATATGAGAATTCCAGTTTCTCCTCATTTTTATCAGTGCTTGTTTTTTTTTTTTTTTTGTCTTTTTGATTATAGCCATTCTAATAGTGTGTATGTTTCATCGTGGCTTTAATTTGCATTTCCATATAAGTAATGATGTTGGACAACTTTTCACGTACTTGTTTGCCATTACGTATCGTGTCTAGTGAATTGTCTATTGACATATTTTACATAACTTTTAATTGGGTTGTCTGTCTTCTTCTTAAGTTGAAATAGTTCTTTATTTATTCTGGTTACATATCTTTTATCAAATAGAAGATTTGAAAATATTTTCTTCTAGTCTGTGACTTGTTTCTTATTTTCTTAATTCAATATAGGATACCACATTGCATTTAATTATTGTGTCTCTTTAGTCTTTTCATTCTGTGGTAGTTTCTTAGTCTTTCCTTATCCTTCTTGACCTTGATACTTTTGAAAAGTATGGCTCAGTATTTTGTTGAATGTTCCTTATTTCAGATTTGTCTGATGTTCTTTCACTGTAGACTGAGATGATGGACTTCTGGGAAGAATACCGCAGAGATGATACATATGTTTCTCTTTGACTCCATTCTTCTGTGTTAAACAAATGTCTTTTGCTTACCAATGTAAATTTTTAGCCTTTTAAAAAGTTCTTTTTCCTAGTTGTTGCTCTAGGAATTATAATACATATTTTTAACATATCTTAATCTACTTCAGTTTAACATTGACTTAATTCTTGTAAAATATAGCAATTTCATTCCAGTAACACTCTATTTATTTCCCTTTCCTTTGTGGTATTGTCTTGTATTATATGTGTATATATTATATGTAGGAATATAATGTTTACTTGGTATATCCTCAGGAGAGAAAGAAAAAGAATGTAATGTTACAGTTATTGATTTTAAAATCTTTTTTAATAAAGAGAAAAAAATATATATGTATGCATGTGTATATTCAGTCTTTTATATTTATATGAATATATACTCAAATATTTACCATTGTGAGACATAGTTACGACCACTGTAGGATAGGTCTGCCAGCAACAAATTATCTCAATTTTTGTTTTTCTGAGAATGTCTTTATTTCACCTTCAGTTTTGAAGGGCAGTTTTGCTGGATGTGGGAGTCTTGGTTGATAGTATTTTTTCTTTCTATGCTGCTGTCATTTGATTGCCTTCTCGCCTCTGTTTGTCTGATGAAAAGTCAGCCACTAGTAGTATCATTGTTTTTCTCTTGCTGCTTTTAACATTTCTTCTTTGTCTCTATCTTTAAACACTTTGATTCTGATGTATCTATGTGTGCTTTTTTTATGTGTTTATCTTACTTGGGATTCATTGAGCTTCTTGGGTCTGAGAGTAAATGTTTTTCTTCATTTTGGGAAGTTTTGGACCCTAATTTTTCCTTATATTTTTTTCCTGCTCCTTTCTCTGTTTTTCTGGGCCTTCCATTACATGAATGTTGGAATGCTTTACGTTGTCCCAAAGGTCTCTGTCTGAGGCTTCATTCATTTTTCTTCAATCTTTTCTACTCTGTGTACCTTATACTGGATAATTTCTATTGCTCTATCAAATTCATTAATTTTTTCTCATAAGTTTGTGATCCCAGTATTAGATTCTTTTTGCTGCATAACAAATTACCACAAACCTAGTAGCTTATAATGATACCCATTTGTCACTCACAGTTTGTAAGTTAGAAGTCTGGCATAGCATGGCTGGATACCCTGCTCAGAATACCACAAGGTTGAATCAAAGTGTTACCTGGACTGAGTTCTCATCTGGAGGATCCATGGAAAAAAACCTGCTTCCAAGCTCCTTCTTTTTGTTCACAGAATTTATTTCCTTGCAGTTAGTTGTAGGAGTAAGGTACCTCCTGGCCTTGATGTAGAATAGTAGGGAAGAAATATAACTTGAGAGCACAACTTGGTTCTACTCTGAACAATACATAAATCCTGAGAGGACATGCTATGTATTGATTTTTTTTTTTTATTAGAATTAACTATATATCCAAAGTCTGGAAGTCTTAATTATGATTCTAGAATATAACAAATTTTATCAGCCTGAAAAATATTTTTTAAAAGTAGAGGTGTTAGAAGTTGGGAGGGACAGGTATGGTCACTGCTACTAAAAATCTTTATCCTTTTAGTGGTTCTGAAACTTTGTTGCGTATTGAAATCACTTGAAAAGCTTTCAAAATCTTGATACCCAAACTTCATCATACTGCATCATACCAGTTAAATAAAAATTTTTGATGGCAGGGAAAGGCAGGTGTCTGTTTGTTGTTTTCAGTTTGCCAGGTGATTCTAGTGTATAGTCAAATTTGAGAACCATATGGCTAAAGTTCACATAAATAGTCCTAGAATCTTAAATATATTTTCTAAAATCACGAATGTGATGAGTGGTAGAATCATTCTTATAGCTATTATTGTTGGGAAAAGAAAGGAGGAGGTGAGGTAGAAGCGTGCTGGAAGTGAACCAAGGTTGTTTTTTTTAGTAGAAAGCCAAATCTCTTATAGTGGGATGTGGTAACAAATCAAGATTCTGTATTTTGCTTCAAAGTTAATCTGTTAGTCATTTTATTTTACTTGCAAAACGGAAATGTCCCTTTAGTCATGTTCCTAATTTTATGGGAATCTGTATCATCTTTTTATATAGATTTGTGTTAATTAGAGCTAGATCAATGAGTTCATTATGAATACATTATTATGTGAATGTTAAAATCAACTTCATTTGGCGAACATAGTTGACATTTATTAGCGAATAGGCAAAGTATTCTATAAAAGATATTTTAACAAATTAGTTTCCTCTGACAGACTTTAGATACAAAGTTACATGCTAATAGTCCTTGGAACCATCAAAACAGAGCTTTCAGTATTTCAGTAATGTCATTTGTCTTTCTTAGCCAAAAACTTAGGAAGAAGTTCAACTTTTTAAATTTCTTATAATGTCCATATTTGATATACATTAGCAAATACAGGTAATATAAGGTACAAGATAATTATGGATTTACTTTATATTTTATAGTAATTGGAAGGTAAATATATTTCAGCCTTTTCTTTTTTATCTGACTCAGCCTGTATCAGCCTTGACTGTGCATTTGTGTCACCTGCAGAGTTTTCAAATCAGTCTTATCTTTTTAAAAGTTCTTCATTAATGTTTAAGGAGCCCAGTGCTCTGTCTGGCCTCAGAGATACTCATTAGAGTCTAGAATTCTGGGCCTCTAGAATTCTAGAGGCCCTCTATGAGGGCCTTTAATGAGACCCAGTATTCTAGCCTCAGAGATATTTTTCTAATCAGGGTAAAATTCAAGAATATGTATTTATGATTTTGTTTCCACAGAAGTCAGTAGATAATGTTTGTAGTTAATGAATAATGGAGTTGTAAAGTAAGTATATTATTTAAGATTATCAAGGTTGTCTTCAGGGGTGGTATTGGGACTTGAGGTAAGAAGGGATCAAGATAGAGGCAGTTGCTCTTCACTATAAGCTCTTCCGTACTATGTCCTTTTAAAAAAAAAACTATGGCCATGAAATACATTGATTTAAAAAATTTTTTTCTTTTTTTTTTTTTTTTGAGACAAGAGTTTCGCTCGTCACCCAGGCTGGAGTGCAGTGGTGCGAACTCGGCTCACTGCATCCTCCACCTCCCAGGTTCAAGCTATTCTCCTGCCTCAGCCTTCTGAGTAGCTGGGATAATAGGTGCCCACCACCACAACTGGCTAATTTTTTTTTTTTTTTTTTTTTTTGAGACAGAATTACGCTCTTGTTGCTCAAGCTGTAGTGCAATGGTGCAATCTCGGCTCACTGTAATCTCTGCCTCCCAGGTTCAAGCGATTCTAGTGTCTCAGCCTCCTGAGTAGCTGGGATTACAAACACCCGCCAGTATGCCCAGCTAATTTTTTTGTATTTTTAGTAGAGACGGGGGTTTCACTATGTTGGCCAGGCTAATCTCGAACTCCTGACCTCAGGTGATCCACCCATTGGCCTCCCAAAGTGCTGGGATTACAGGCGTGAGCCACCACACCCAGCCTAATTTTTGTATTTTTAGTAGAGACGGAGTTTCACCACATTGGCCAGGCTGGTCTCTTACTCCTGGCTTCAGGTGGTCTACCTGCCTCGGCCTCCCAATAAAAAGTTTATAGACATGAAAATATTGCCTCCCATGTTAGTCAGGGTTTCCAGAGAAACAGAACCAATAATATATAGAGACAGATACAGAAAGACATTTATTGTGAGGGATTGGCTCATACAATTATGGAGACTGAGAAGTCCTGTGATATGCCATCAGCAAGCTGGAGGCCCAGGAAAATTGATGGTGATATTCAGTCCAAGTCTGAAGGCCCAACAATCAGTAGTACACATGTCTCAGAGCAGGAGAAGATGTATTTCCCAGCTCAAGCAGACATCACATACACCCTTCCTCTACCTTTTTGTTCTAGCCACACCCTCCACTCATTAGATGGTACCCACTCACATTGGTGAAGGGTGGATGTTTACACAGTCTACTGATTGAAGGGCTAGTTTCTTTTGGAAACATCCTCACAGACGCCCAGAAATAATGCTTTGTCAGCTGTCTGGTCATCCCTTAGCCCAGTCATGTTGACACACTAAATTAACTATCATATTCCTTTATATTTTGTAGCAATAGGATGTTTTTTGTGAGAATGGAAATTTATGAACTCTGTAATTTAGAGTGTAGTTATTTTGTATGAAAAAATAGTTTTAAAGTTAAAATCCTTTTAGAAAGTCTCCTGATTTTTCTTTTTCTTTTTGTTTTTTTCTTTTTTCTTTTTTTGAGACAGAGTCTCACCCTGTTGCCAGGCTAGAGTGGAGTGGCACAGTCTTGGCTCACTACAGGCTCTGCTTCCCAGCTTCAAACTATTCTCCTGCCTCAGCCTCTCGAATAGCTGGGACTACAGTTGCATGCCACCACGCCCAGCTAACTTTTGTATTTTTAGTAGAGACAGGGTTTCACCATGTTAGCCAGGCTGGTCTGGAACTCCTGACCTCATGATCTGCCCACCTCGGCCTCCCAAAGTGCTGAGATTACAGGCGTGATCCACTATGCCTGACCTCTTCTTGATTTTTTTAAATAAGCTTTTTACTAAAAGGTCCCACATCATAAGTGAATAGCTCTGTGAATTGCTCACAAAGGGAACATTCCTGTATAACCAGCATCTAAACAGGGAATATGTATTGCCCAAATTCGGGATGTTTAGGGTGTGTTCCTTCCAGTCACTATTCCCTCATCTCCAAACTACTGTTCTTGCTTTGTACATCATTAAATAGTTTGTTTCTGAACATTATGCAAATAGAATAATATATTGTACACTCATTTGTGTTTGACTTTTTTCACTGAGCATTATGTTTATGAAATTTATCTTGTCATGTTGTGTAGTTGTAGATAGTTCATTCTCATCGGTATATGGAATTCTGTATTAAGAATATGCCACAATTTATCCATTCTAGTTTTGATGAACATTTGTGTTGTTTCCATTTTAATCTATTACAAATAGTACTGCTATGAAAATTCTCTAGCCTTGTAGTATAGTTTGAAGTTGGGTAACCTGATGCCTCCAGGTTTATTTCTTTTTGCTTAGGATTGCCTTGGCTATTCGGGCTCTTTTTAGGTTTCATATCAATTTTAAAATAGTTTTTTTCTAGTTCTATGAAGAATGCCATTGGGAGCTTCATAGGAATAACATTGAATCTCTACATTGCTTTGGGCAGTGTGGCCATTTTAATGATATTGATTCTTTGTATCCATGAACATGAGATGTTTTTCCATTTGTTTGTATCTTCTGATTTCTTTGAGCAGTATTTTGTAATTCTCATTTTAGAGATCTTTTACCTCTCTGGTTTGCTGTCTTTCTACGTATTTTATTCTTTCTGTGGCAGTTGTGAATGGGATTGCTTTTCTGATTTGGCTCTTGGTTTGGCTGTTGTTGATGTATAAGAATGCTAGTGATTTTTGTACACTGATTTTGTATCTTGCAAATTCGCTGAACTTGTTTATCAGATAAAGGAGCTTTTGAATGTGCAAGGCTGCACTAACCAAAACAGCATGGTACTGGTACAAAACAGGAATATAGACCAATGGAACAGAATAGTTAGCTCATAAATAAGGCTGTACATCTATGACCATCTGACAAAAACAAGCAATGGGGAAAAAACTCCCTATGCAGTAAATGGTACTGGGATAACTGGCTGGTGATATGTGGAAGAAACTGGACCCTCCTTACACCACACCCAGAGATCAGCTCCAGGTGGGCTGAAGACTTAAACATAAAACCCAAAGCATAAAAAGCCTGGAAGACCATAGGCAGTACCATCCTGGACACAGGGATGGGCAAACATTCCATGACAAAGACACCAATAGCAATTGCAGTGAAAGCAGAAGTTGACAAGTGGGATCTAATTAAACTTACAAGCTTCTACGCAGCAAAGAACTATCAATAGAGTAAACAGTCTACAGAATGGAAGAAAAATATTTGCAAACTATGCATCTCACAAAGGTCTAATAACCAACATTATAAGGAAATTAAACAAATTTACAAGAGAAAAACACCACCATTAAAAAGTGAGCAAAGGACATGAACAGACACTTCTCAAAAGAAGACATACATATGGCCAACAAGCATATGAAAAAAAGCTCAATATCAGTGGTCATTGGAGAAATTCAAATCAAAACCATAGTGAGTTACCATCTCACACCAATCAGAATGGTTATTAATAAAAAGTCAATAAACAACAGATGTGGGCAAGGTTATAAAGAAAAGGGAACATACACACCGTTGGTGTAAATTAGTAAAACCATTGTGAAAAGCAGTATGGCAATTCCTCAGAGAGCTAAAAGCAGAACTACCATTTGACTTAGCAATCTCATTACTGGGTATATACCCAGAGGAATATAAATCATTCTGCTATAAAGACTTGCAGACAAATGTTCATTCTAGCACTGTTCACAATAGTAAAGATATGGAATCAACCTAAATGCACATCACTGACAGATTAGATAAAGAAAATGTGATAAATATACACCGTGGAATACTGTACAGCCATAAAAAGGAACAAAACCATGCCTTTTACAGGAACATTTATGGAGCTAGAGGCCACTGTCCTTAGCAAACTAAGGCAGCAACAAAAACTAAATACTGCATCTTCTCACTTGTAAGTGGGAGCTAAATGATAAGAATTTATGAACACAAAGAAGGAAACAATCAACACTGGGGTCTACTTGAAGTGAGAGGGTGGGAGGAGATGGAGGAGCAGAAAAGATAACTATTGGGTACTAGGCTTAATACGTGGGTGATGAAATAATCTGTACAACAAACCCCTGTGACAAACGTTTACCTCTGTAACGAACCTTCACATGTATCCACAAACATAAAATTAAAAAATTTTTAAAAAGTTTTAAAATTTTGTGTGTATCTTTTCTGTGGCTGCATTTACCTAAAATTTAAGTTTAGGATCTTCCGCCAAAGAAAACATAATCAGATGATGAAAATAAGAAATTAGCTTTTCATTTACAAAAATTCCATGTGTAGCTTTAAGAATACATATATATGCCAGGCACGGTGCCTCACGCCTGTAATCTTAGCACTTTGGGAGGCCGAGGCAGGCGGATCACGAGATCAGGAGTTCGAGACCAGTGTGACTAACATGGTGAAACCCTGTCTCTACTAAAAATACAAAAATTAGCTGGGCATGGTGGTGTATGCCCGTAATCCCAGCCACTCAGGAGGCAGAGGCAGGAGAATTGCTTGAACCCGGGAGGCAGAGGTTGCAGTGAGCCAAGATCGCACCACTGCGCTCCAACCTGCGTGACAGAGCGAGACTCCGTCTCAAAAAAAAAAAAAAAAGGGAATGCATATGTAACGTGTACCTTTCTTATTCAACTTAGATTAGTTTATATTCCACCTTCTGAACAGTTTGGCCTGTGAGTACACTCACATTCAATGGAAAAACAGGATTGGTCATAGTAAATCTGGGTATTTATAAATTAACCTCTGTTGCCTCGGGTTTTATGCCACCCCAGGGATAAAAATGACAAAATCAAAAGTAACAGGTTTTGATTCTGATAACTGAGCTCTAAGGGAAACTATGTTCCTTTAAATATTCACTTCTAGCCCTGTGTTTTGAGGGCTGTTGCACATTGATAACCATTTTAACTGATAGATTATCATCCTTCTCCAATGTTTCAGAACATGCAGTCTGAAACTGGCTTTATTCTTGAATCCTAGTTCTCTTCTAACTTACCCCTTCAGCCTTTGCATCATTCAGTCTTCTCATTGTTTACTCATAACCTTCCTTTTTCATTTTTTGAGCAGCCATTTGACTTTGTTCCTCTGCCAAAGTACCACCAACAGCAGGCAAGGGACTCAGATCCACATGTTAATGTTTGGGACATCTAACATGTATTTCCTCATGGACAACCCTGCCTGAGGTTGCCCTGGATCAGTTTTCCACCCAAAATTGTTTTCTTTTTTTTTTTCCTCTGTCGCTCAGGCTGGAATGCAGTGGTGCGATCTTAGCTCACTGCAACCTGTGCTTCCCGGGTTCAAGCGAGTCTCCTGCCTCAGCCTCCTGAGCAGCTGGGACTAGAGGCACTAGCCACCACACCAAGCTAATTTTTGTATTTTTAGTAGAGATGGTGTTTCACTATGTTGGCCAGACTGGTCTCGAACTCCTGACCTTAGGTGATCTGCCTTCCTTGGCCTCCCAAAGTTCTAGGATTACAGGCGAGAGCCACTATGCTCAGCCCAAAATTGTTTTCCTTTGTCAAATTCATCTAGTGTTTTTTGAGTCTGAGAATTTTTACCTTCTATCACAGGGTAGGCCTGTCTCGGGTTCTCCCTGGAAGGAGAAAGTCTTTGGGTCCTGTTTTTAATCAACTGCTTTTGGAACTCTAATTTGTTTGTTTGTTTGAGACAGGGTCTCACTTTGTCACCCATGCTGGAGTGCATTGGCGCAAACACGTTTCACTGCAGCATCACCCACCCAGTCTCAAGCAATCCACCCACCTCAGCATCCCAAGTAGCTGGGATCATAGGCACATGCCAACACACCTGGCCAATTTTTGTATTTTTTGTAGAGATGGAGTTTTGCTATGTTGCCGAAGCTGGGAATTCTGATTTCTTCTTTATGTCAAGGTCTTCTATCTTAGGGGTTTCATTCATCCTTATCCACATATAATACCCTATTTTCTGCCTCTGTTTACCTAGTCCTCCCAGAGTTTCAGCCTAGCATATACAGGTTAGGTCACTCACCTTGGGTACCTTTGATAGTCTCACCAGCTGTAAACTGATGACTTCTCCGTGGAGCAGGGAAAAATAAGCACTTCAGTCTAGCTTGTCCTTATTTTCCAGAGGCATAGACTCCTAATGCTAAACAGCCATGACTGTTTGAAGTCGGGGTTGAGGGGGATTTTCCTCTGGTTCACTTGGTAACAGTGAAACAGAACATTCCTGCTAGCCTCTAGAACGGAGTATTGGCCTCCTATTTAAGACGTAGCCCTTTAACTCCTAACTTTTTGTCATTGTTGTTCCTTTCTGGCCTTATTTGAGACATTTTAGATAAGAATTTCCTATGTTTCAGATATTCCTGTTTGAACTAACCGAAGCCTAGAGGAGGGGTAGAGTGGAAGAATAGTTGATTTAAAAGGTTAAGCTCTACATAAGTGCCCAGTGTTACCATCTACGGATACCTGGCATTCATAAGTGTTATCAGTCCAGCTTGTCAGCTATGGTTAACTCTTAAAACTATAAAGTTTACCAGACTTTATATCCATGTTGTCTTATTATTAGCAGAAAACCTTTCTTACACAATTTCATTTTACTCTAGTTTATAGATTAGGTTTTATGTTGATTGCTGATCTTGACTCAGAATTTTAGAACACAAAAAGTGACATCATTTCTATAACTTCTTGAAAGCATTAACAATTCCTATTTTCCTGTAATGTTTTATATATTTGAGTGAATGTATATTTCTTTTTAAAATTTCTCTAGAAATATTTGAATCCTTATTTTTGGCTCTATTTGGGATTATTTTGACAGTTGGAAAAAGTCTCTATTGTGTTATTGAAAAATGCTTATATTTTGTTATTTTTGTATTCTTGACTTCCTAATAGCATCATGTTTCTGCATTCTAACTCGTTCCTTTTTTTCTCAGCTTTTAAAATTGCTGTAAAATATATATATAACATAAAATTTACCATTTTAACCATTTTTTAAGCCTTTGCCTGGGCTCAATGTATACAGTTCAGTGTTATATACATTCAAATGTTGTACAACTATTTAAATTTGTTATAAATTTTTCATTTCCACCAGAAAATACATGAGATTCTAGTCACTTTGCATCCTTGCCAGCATTTGGAATTATAAGTCCTTTTAATTTTAGCCGTTCTAATAGTTATATAATGATATCTCACTTTGGTTTTAATTTGCAGTTTTCAGATGACTAATGATAATAACATTTTCTTCACTTACTGGCTGTCTGTACATTTTTGTTAGTCAAGCATTTGCCGAAATCTTCTGCCAGTTTTAAAAATTGGATTGTCTGTCTCCTTATTATTGGATTATAAAAGTGTTTATATATTCTGGATATAAGTTCTTTATATTTTCTTCCAGTGTGTGCCTTGTCTTTAAAATGTCTTTCAAAGAGCCGATATTAATTTTAATGAAGTCCAATTTATTTTCCATACTTTTTGTATCTTCTCAAAGAAAAAGCCTAACTCAATATCACAAAGATACATATATAATCCAAATATATTTAAATATATAAATTATATATAATAATATATAATTGATATATATCATCTACTTTTTTTACATAATATATATTTATTTATATATATATATACATATACACATTGAGACAGGGTTTCACTCCATCATTTAAGCTGGAATGCAGTGGTATGATCACGGCTCACTGCAGCCTTGACTCTCTGAGCTCATGTGATCCTCCCACTTCAGCCTCCTGAGTAGCTGGGATTATGAGTATGTGCCACCACACTCAGCTAATTTTTATTTTATTTTATTTTATTTGTTTATGTATGGAGAGATAGAGTCTCACATCATTGCTGAGGCTGGTCTCAAGCTCCTGGGCTCAAGCAATCCTCCTGCCTTAACCTCCCAAAGTGCTGGGATTATAGGCATGAGCCACTGATTCAAGCTGATACTCTATGTTTTCTTTCACAAGGTATGCGGTATGGGTTGAGAGTTTTGTTTTTGTTTTTACATATGGAAATCCAGTTCTATGACCATTTGTTGAAATGACTGTCCTTTCCTCACCAAATGACTTTCTCAAAAATCAGTTGTAAAAAATTTTTTAACCGTATATGGATGGATTTATTTCTCAGCTGTATCCTGTTTCATTCATCTAAATACGTATTCTTAGGCAAATGCCACATTGTTTTGATTATTGCAGTTCTGTAGTAAATACTGAACTTTGGATTAGTCTTCTATTGAGAAAACTCTATTTTGAGCTGAAATTTTTCTATCTGTAAATTCTACCTATTAATTCTGCCCTCTAAAACAAGATTACTTCCTATTTTACCTGACAGTTCTTTGTCTATTTGAACAAATGTTTATACATTTTAATCTGGACCAAGCCTCTATATGCTCTAAAACTCTGCACCTTACTATGTGTTTGGTTTTTTTTTTTTAATCTTCTTACTTTATAATATATTAGGAAGTCAGTCAGTATTTATTGAAGTAAAACTAAACTCTCTGTGGAATAATTGCTCATTAGTATCCTTAACATATGTACCTTACATTCAATGTAGTAAAAAAAAGAAAACATAGTTCCTGAGATCATATAATTTAAAAAACCCATGTCTCTCTTTATCAAGAAATGAATCTTTCTGGACCCTTGCATTTATTTAACTTGTAACTGGTTTGGTTTTTTTGTTTTTGTTTTTGATTTTTTGAGACAGGGTCTTGCTCTGTCATGCATGCTGGAATGCAGTGGTGTGATCATGGCTCAGTGCAGACTCAGCCTCCTGAGCTCAAGCCATCCTCCCACCTCAGTCTCCCAAGTACCTGGGACCACAGGCATACAATACCATGCCTGGCTAATTTTAAACATTTTTTGTAGAGACGGGTTTTTACCATGTTGCCCAGGCTGGTCTCTAACTCCTGGGCTCAAGCAATCCTTCCGTCTTGGCCTCCCAAAGTGCTGGGATTATAGACGTGAGACACCAGGCCCAGCCTGGTTTGACTTTTATATGCTGGAAAGTTCTTCATTTTATTATCAACTTTACTTTTTATTTTTATCAGTTTTACATGAACATAGTTTAAAGGGTCAATAACTATATAATGTTCATTATTAAAATATCTACCTCCTACTCTCCCCCAGTCTTTCTCTGGACAGTATCCCATATCTCTAAATAATGTACGTATATTGAAGTTTTTGTTTTTCCAGTTTTGGATATTTTCTGTTAACTCTCCAATATGGAAGATGAATAATTGCCTCTCTTTGACTCTACTTCCCACATCACACATTACTTCTCATTCTTACCTTTTCAGTATAGATTTATTATAACTTTGGTTAGATAAATATTTGATGTTGTGAGGTTTTTTTTTTTAAACTTTTAGGTCCAGGGTTACATGTGCAGGTTTCTTATACTGGTAAATTGTATGTCATGGGGGTCTGGGGTACAGATTATTTTGTCTTCCAAGTGATAAGCATAGTACCTGATAGTTTTTTGGATTCTCTCCCTCCTCCCACTCTCCACCCTCAAGTAGACCCCAGTATCTGTTTTCTCTACTTTGCATTCATGTGTACTCAATGTTTAGCTCTCATTGATACGTGAAAACGTGGTGTTTGGCTTTCCGTTCCTTTGTTAATTTGCTTAGGATAATAGTCTCTAGGTTCATCCATGTTGCTGCAGAGGACATGATCTTGTTCCTTTTTATGGCTGTGTAGTGTTTCATAATGTATATGTACCACATTTTCTTTATCCAGTCTGCCATTGATGGGCATTACATTGACTCTGTGTCTTTGCTATTACATAGTGCTGTGATGAACATATGCATGCATGTGTCTTTATGGTAGAACAATTTATATTCCTTTTGGTATATACCCAGTAATGGGATTCCTAAGTCAGATGGTAATTCTGTTTTAAGTACTTTGCGAAATCTCCAAACTACTTTCCACAGTGGCTGAACTAATTTACATTCCTACCAACAGTGTATAAATATTCCCATTTCTCTGTAACTCCACCAGCATCTGCTATTCTTTGACTTTTTAATAATAGCCATTCTGGCTGGTGTGAGATAGTATGTCATCTTGGTTTGGATATTCATTTATCTCAAAATTAATGGTCTTGTGCATTTTTTCATATGCTTATTGGTCTCATATATGTCTTTTGAGAAGTGTCTGTTCATGCCCTTTGACTACCTTTACATACAGTTGTTTTTTGTTTGTTAACTTGTTTAAGTTTCTTATAGACTCTGAGCATTAGACCTTTGTCTGATGAATATTTTGCAGACATTTTCTTTCATTCTCTAAGTTGTTTGTTTAGTCTGTTGATTGTTTCTTTTGCTCCTTAGTTAATTAGGTCTCATTTGTTTATTTTTGCTTTTGTTGGAGTTCCTTTTGGAGTCTTCATGATAATTTTTTTTTTTTAACGGATTCTCACTCTGTCGCCCAGCCTGGAGTGCAATGGCAAAATCTCGACTCACTGCAACCTCCACCTCCCAGCTTCGAGTGATTCTCCTGCCACAGCCTCCCGAATAGTTGAGACTACAGGTGTGCGCTACCACACCTGGCTAATTTTTGTATTTTTTAGTATAGATGGGGTTTCTCCATGTTGGCTAGGCTGGTCTTGAACTCCTGACTCAGGTGATCTGCCATCCCCAGCCTCCCAAAGTCCTGGGATTACAGGCATGAGCCACTGCACCTGGCTTTGTCATGAAATCTTTGCCATGGCTTATGTCTGGAATCGTAATTCCTAGATTTTCTCCTAGGATTTTTACAGTTTTAGGTTTTATGTTTAAGTCTTTAAAACATTTTGAGTTGATGTTTGTGTATGATGAAAGGAAGGTGTCCAGTTTCAATCTTCCACATAAGGCTAGCCAGTCATCCCAGCACCGTTTATTGAGTAAGGATTCCTTATCATGTTGCTTATTTTTTTGTAAACTCTGTTGAAGATCAGATAGTTATAGGTATGAGGCCTTATTTCTGGACTCTGTTCTGTTCCATCTGTTTATGTGTCTGTTTTTGTGCTGGTACCATGCTGTTTTGGTTACTACAGCCTTTTAGTATAGTTTGAAGTCAGGTAACATGATGCTTCTAGCATTGTTCTTTTTACTTTGAATTGTTTTGAGTATTCAAGCTTTTTTTTGATTCCATATGAAGTTTAAAATGCTTATTTCTAATTCTGTGAAGAATGTCATTGGCAGTTTCATAGATATAGTGTTGAATTTGTAAGTTGCTTTGGGCAATATGGTTGTTTTAACAATATTGATTCATCCTATTCATGAGCATGGAATGTTTTTCCATTTGTTTGTTTTGTTTGAGCAGTGTTTTGTCATTCTTGTGGAGATCTTTCACCTCCCTCATTAGCTGTATTCCTAGGTATTTTGTTCTTCTTGTTGCTGTTGTGGATGTACTGGGCTCTTGATTTGGCTCTCAGCTTGAATTTTGTTTGCATATAGGAATGCCGCTGATTTTCATACATTGATTTTGTATCCTGTAACATTGCTTAAGTTATTTATCAGATCTGGGAGCTTTTGGGAGAGACAGTGGCGTTTTCTAGGTATAGAATTACATCGTTTGCAAGCAGATACTTTGACTTCTTCTCTTCCTATTTGGATGCCTCTTTTTCTTTCTCTTGATTGCTCTGGCTAGGATTTGTAGTATTATGTTGAATAGGAGTGGTGAGAGTCAGCATCTTGTCTTGCTCTGATTCCAAGGGGGAATGCTTCCAGCTTTTGCCTATTCAGTATGATGTTGGCTATGGGTTTGTTGTAGATGGCTATTATTTTGAGATATGTTCCTTTGATGCCTAGTTTGTTGAGTCTTTTAACGTGAAGTGATGTTGAATTTTATTGAAAGGCTTTTCTGTATTTATTGAGATCATTATGTGGTTTTTGTTTTTAATTTCGTTGATGTGGTGAATCATATTTATTGATTTGCATATGTTGAACCAATCTTGCATCCTAAGGATAAAGCCTTCTTGATCATGGTAGATTAGCTTTTGATGTGCCGCTGGATTCTGTTTGCTAATATTTTGTCAAGGATTTTTGCATCTGTGATCATTGAGGATATTGGCCTGATTATTTTGTTGTGTCTCTGCCAGGTTTTGTTTGGTATTAGGATGGTAACTGGCCTCATAGAGTGAGTTAGGGAGTAGGGAGGAGTCCCTCCTCCTCAATTTTTTAGTATAGTTTTAATAGAAATAGTACCAGATCTTCTTTTTACATCTGGTAGAATTTGGCTGTTGATTCTTCTGCTCCAGAGCTTTTTCTGCTTGGTAGGTTTTTTATTACTTAATCAGTTTTGGAACTCATCATTGGTCTTTTCAGGGATCCAGTTTCTTCCTGGTACAGTCTTGAGAGGTTGTATAGTTCCGGGAATTTATCTATTTCTTTTAGGTTTTCTAGTTTGTTTGCATACAGATGTTTGTAGTAGTCTCTGAGGGGTTTTTTTTGTATTTCTGTGGGGTTGATGGTAATGTCCTCTTTGTCATTTCTGATTGTGTTTGTTTGGATCTTTTCTTTTTTTCTTTATCAGCCTAGCTAGTGGTCTATCTATTTATTCTTTCAAAAAAACAATCAATGGATTCATTGATCTTTTGTATGTTTTTTTTTTTTTGTATGTGTGTCTCAGTTTCCTTCATTTCAGCTCTGACTTTGGTTATTTCTTGTCTTCTGCTTTCCTTGGGGTTGATTTGCTCTTGTTTCTCTATTTCCTGTAGGTGTGATGTTAGGTTGTTAATTTGAGATCTTTCTAACTTTTTGATGTGGGTGCTTAGCACTGTAAACTTCCCTCTTAATACTACTTTAGCTGGGTTCCAGAGATTCTGGTATGTTGAATCTTTGTTCTCATTCATTTCAAAAAATTTCTTTCTTGATTTCTGTCCTAATTTCATTTTTTACCCAAAAGTCATTCTGGAGCAGGTTGTTTAATTTCTGTCTTTTACAGTTATTTGACTATGGAAAAATATACTCATAGCAGAGCCACGTAGCCTACTATAATTTCTTTTATTAACACTTTTGGAGTTTATAATTAGCTTATTCACTTGCTTAACTTTCTATGTTTTTTATTATTAATTTGACTCAAACTAACTACTTGGGTAAATCTCTTCTCAATACTTTCAGACACATTAAGTATTCTATTATTTTTATCTTTTAGATGTCTCTTCCAAAGGCTTCTGACTTTTTCAGTACAGTTTGTTGCTGGGTGTGCTGTGTAGCTGTTGTTTTGGTTTTTTCTTTACCTCATCATCCTGGAGATTTTATTCACACTCTTTAGTTGAATTTCAGGAAGCTAATAATGCATGAAAAATGCTTTGAGAGCTTGCATATCTTAAAACATTTTTATTTCACTGTAACAATTTGATTGACAGCTCAACTAGGTATATAATCTTGCCTTGTAAATTTTTTTTCTCAGAATTTGTAGGTGTTGCTCCCTCTGTCTTCTAGCTTCTGGAATTCCTATTCAAATCCATTGAGTTTATATGCTCCATATTTTTCTAAGCTTTCTTGTTCTGATACCTCATCATTTGTATGCAATCTTTTGTATAATAGGTACCTTTTGTATGAAATATATTTATGGAAGCTTATAGGATCTCCTATTTTCCTCATTGTTCTGAAATTTTGCAGGAATAGCTTTAGGGTTAAAGTTATTTTCAGACTTTGTGCGGGGCACTGGTTCAACCCATTGAATATAGAAACTCGTTTCCCTTAGTTTGAGGAATTTATGTATGTATGTATGTGTGTATGTATGTATGTGTTTAGAGATGGAGTTCAGCACTGTCACCCAGGCTGGAGTGCAATAGCACAATATTGGCTAATTGCAACCTCTGCATCCCAGTTTCAAGTGATACTCCTACCTCAGCCTCCCCATAAGCTGGGATTACAAGTGCCTGCCATGTTGTGCGCGCCTAAGTTTTGTATTTTTAGTAGAGACTGGGTTTCACCATGTTAATCAGGCTGGTGGCAGGCACTTGTAACTACAAAAATTGCCTGACCTTAAGTGGTCCACCTGCCTCGGCATCTCACAGTGCTGGGATTACAAACATCAGCCACCACACCCAACCTAGTTTGAGGATTTTAAAAGAATGATTACCATTAATATTATTTTTATTCTTTTTTATTTTGTTTTCTTTCTATATTGTTCAGATACTAGATGTCCTGGAATTGATCCTTTAATGTTCTTATTTCTTTATCCTGTTTTTCAACTCATTGTTTTGCTGCGTTTTATGAGAATTTTTTTCAAATCTATTTTCTAATACTTCTATTGAGCTTTTATATTAATGCTATTATATTTAAATTTCAAGGAGTTCTCTTTGTTCTTTAAATGTTTTCTTTTACTAGTATTCTATTCTGGCCTCATGAGTGAGACTTCTCTGAAGGTACTAATGACAACTTTTCTTAAGTTCTTTTCTTTTTAAATTACTAGTGTTTTTTTTTTCTCCAACTTGCTTTTTTTTTTTTTTTTCAGATGAAGTCGTGCTCTGTCACCCAGGCTGGGGTGCAGTGAGGCGATCTTGGCTCACTGCAACCTCTGTCTCCTGTGTTTAAGCGATTCTTCTGCCTCAGCCCCTTCAGTAGCTGAGAGTATAGGCATGCACCACCATGCCTGGCTGATTTTTGTGTTTTTTATAGAGACAGTGTTTCACCATGTTGGTCAGGCTGGTCTCAAACTCCTGACCTAATGATCCTCCCACCCACTTCGGCCTCCCAAAGTGTTGGGTGGTGTGAGCCACTGTGCCTGGCCCAACTTGCTTTTTTTTTTTTTTTTTTTTTTTTGAGATGAAGTCTTGCTCTGTTACCTGGCTGGAGTGCAGTGGTGTGAACTTGACTCCCTGCAATCTCTACCTCCCAGGTTCAAGCAATTCCCCCTGCCTCAGCCTCCCAAGTAGCTGGGACTACAGGCTCACATTGCCATGCCTGGCTAGTTTTTTGTATTTTAGTAGAGATGGAGTTTCACTTGTTGGCCAGGATGGTCTTGAACTCCTGACCTTGTGATCCGCCTGCCTCAGCCTCCCAAAGTGCTGGGATTATAGGCATGAGCCACCACGCCCAGCCCCAATTTGCTTTTGTAAAATGGGTTTTGTATTCTGTCTTTCATGTTATTAGCTCTTTTTAAATGTCTGGAGATCGATCTCTGGCTGGTTTGGTTTAAGATCAGGATGGTGAAAAGGTGATCAGAAGCACCCTGACTAAATGAGGTTGTGGGGTTGTTAACTACAGTCTTTGCTGTAGATTATTTGGCTGAGCTGATCTCTTGGAGGACCTCTTGGTGGTAACATATTTAGATAATTTATTCTGGGCTGGTCTGATTGTCTAGAGAAGATACTTTAAGAATTTTACCTGAAAAATATAAAACTAGCTGTCAGTTTTCTTTAAATTAGGAAAGAAGCCTGGAAATTTTTCTGAAACTTTGTAAAGCCTCACCTATATCTCTTATTTTCAGTTCATATCCCCCTTCCCTCCACTGTGACTAGTGTTCCAACTCTAGAAATCCTCTGGGTAGTAGATGAAATTGCGTCTCCTGAAAAAATATGTTGAAGTCTTTATCCTTAGTACTTGGGAATGTGACTTTATTTGAAAATAAGGTCTTTGCAGATGTAAGCAATTTAAGATGAAACCATAGTGGATTAGAGTGAATCCTAAATTCAGTGACTGGTGGTTTTGCAATGAGAGAGTTTTGTTTTGTTTTTGAGACAGGGTCTCACTCTGTCACCCTGGCTGGAGTGCAGTGTCATGATCTCAGCTCACTGCAACCTCTGCCTAGATTCAAGCAATTCTCCTGTGTCAGCCTCCCTAGTATCTGGGATTACAGGCACCTGCTGCCATACCCAGCTAATTTTTGTATGTTTAATAGAGCCAAGGTTTCACCATGTTGGCCAAACTGGTCTTGAACTCCTGACCTCAGGTGATCTGCCCACCTCAGCCTTCCGAAGTGCTGGGATTACTGGCGTGATCCACTGCACCTGGCCGAGAGAGACATTTAGACACAGAGAAACACAAGGAATAATGCCATGTAAACAGAATGGCAGAGATTGGAATGATGTGCCTACAAACCAAGGAACACCAAGGATTCCAGACATCCACCAGCAGATAGGAGGGAAGCATGGAACAGATTCTCTTCAACACTTCCAGAAGGAACCAACCCTGTTGACATCTTGATTTTAGATTTTCAGCCTCCAGAACTGTGAGAAGATAAATTTATTTTGTTTTAAGCCCCCCAGTTTGTGGTACTTTTTTACAGTAGCCCTTGGAAACTAATATATTCTGTTTCACCCTCTTTAGAGAAGAAAGTCAGACTTCTAATACAATGTGAGAAAACTTTGTATCAAGTACGGGATCTGTAAATCATTTTATAAACTTTTAACCAGTCATCCTGTTTTCTTTACATCTTCATCCCCCTCTACCACCACCACCTCCTGTTGCAGAAATACCCTTTTCTGACATTTTCTGGGCTCTTTGGGGGTTCATCAGTGCTGATCAGGTTGCTTTTCTGGTCTGTCCCCTACTGAAATAGAGTTCACATTCTCACATCTGTTAAGGTACTTTTTAATTGTTCATCTCCTTTCCACTCTCTGCAGTTTACTTGCTATTTTCTTCTTCTTCTGTTCTGTGGGTTTATGTTCTTTTTTTAAGAAAGATACCAGAAGAATATGGCACTCTAGAAGCCAAGTAAAAATATTTTCAACAAGGAGACGATGAACAACTGTAGCAGATGATGCTGAGAAGTCTAATAAAATGAGGACTGAGAAATGGCCATTGGATTTGGCAATATATCATTCATGGCTTTGACAAGAGTAACTGTGATGGAGGAGTAGGGATAAAGCCTTACTTAAGTGGGTTCAACAGAGATGAGAGGAAAGGAGAAACAGTGAGTATAGATTACTGTCTCAGGAATTTGTCTTGTAAGGGAAGCAAGGAAACAGCTGTCAGGAAAACTGGAGTCAAGAGAATTAAAAAAAAAAATAGAATAGACAACCAACTAAGTGTCTTACTGACTCTATAAATGTGACGCCTTGCAGGCAGATAAAAATGTGATTCAGGAACTTAGAAATCAATTCAAGACCATGAAGAAAAATAAGAAAGAAGCTATGCATGAAGATAATAATCAAAGTGGAAATGAATAGGGTTCACTCGTGTAAAATGTAGAGAGATGAGAGAAATTTTGCATGGCCAGAACCTTGGGAAATACTATTTTAGAAAGAGAAAAAAAAAGAAAAGTATTCAAGAAGGAGGAGAACAAGGATAGAAATTTAAGAAGCCCAGGGAAAAGACATTAACCACAGAGTAAATGGGTCAACAGTATCAAATACCACAAAGATGTTGCAAAAGAAGAGGGCTAAAAGGCCACCATACTAAGTAATTATCAGGTCACTTGTAAACATCATTCAAAAATAGTTAAGGAGATTGTAGATAGTAGAAAAGAGGTAACAAATACAGAGTAATCAGAGAGGAATTTTGGTAGCAAAGAAAAGTTTAAAGATAGGGCAGGGGCTGTGAAATATGTTGGAAATCTGGAGAGTGAGGAAGGAGTCAACAGTGAGAAAGAAAATAAGAAAGATGACTAATGGAAGCCTTCAAGTGCTACTATAAAAGGGGGAAAATATGGCTAATATGACTTTTTACTTTATAGAAATTTCATACCATATTTGATTGCAAATGAAGTCCACTTTGTAAAAGGTGTACTCTATAATTACAGTTATCCATGGAAATAAAAATTGCTTTTTTTCCCCACTAGAAAATGGCAAATAGGATGTGAGTTATAGGTTAACCTACAGCTAAAAAGAAAACTTCCTTCATTAAAGGCAATCCATTGTATTTGCCAAATCTGGTTTGGTGTGCCAGCAGCTATACAATTCTATCAGAATTTTATAAGCAGTTCAGTTTTCCATAGTTACAAAAAGTAAATTATATTCTTTGTTTCAAATTCATTGTTAATTGCTTCAATTGTAATTTATCCAGCTTGGCTGAAGACTTCAAGCAGCTTTCCATTTCAGAGTGGATTTCAGAACCTTGAGACTCCTTACATTAATCATCCACTTACAATATCAATACATATATTCTCCAGTGTTTACAGCAGCCATATCTTTGGTTGCACATACTCAGTGTTTGCTATTTTTAATCCAAATTCTGATGCAGATAGAAAATAGAAAACTAAACAGCATTACACTTCCCTGAGAATCATTTTAAACACCAGCTGAATTACTGAAGACCCATAAAACTGAACAATGTGTCTAACATGAAATTTTCCCTTAATTTCTTTACATAAAAAACACCTTCTTCTATAATTAATACCCATATCTCTTTTAAATAAATTATATCAATATAAAGAAAACAGGAAAATTCTCCAAAATATTTTGATTATGCCAAGAATTTAATGAGGTGTACAGATATAAGAAAAGCATTCTTATTCTCCTTGGAATCATAAGTACAGGGTTCAGGACACGAAAATAGGATCTGCTTAATCATTTACCATGCACACTTCAGCCTCAGAAGTAGAGTATTAGCTCAAAGAGAATTGGCCCCATTTGGACATTCATATGTAGTCTGTCCATAATTAGGAATCAGTCATAACCTATTCTTTTATATTATATATTTGACCAACACTAACTTAATTAACGTTAGCTTAATAAACTCCCCCCCCACTACCCTACCATAGACTAAGTTACAAGGTTCTGGGTTCAGTGGACCAAGTCACAACATTTTTTTCAGCCATAGTGATGTCTAAAACTATTTTTCACTAAACTGTAAAACTGCAACATGATAAAATGGTCTTATTTATCAGTTTTAATTTTATTAATTTTTTGAATTGATGATACAGCCACATTTATACCATTAAAGAAGTACAAAAGAGGAAAGTCTGTCTCCAATCCCTATTCCTCAAGAGTGTCCCAGATACTGGCAACTCTGGAGGCAGAAAGTTACTAACTTGTTGTGTAGCCTTCTACATCCTCTATAAGTTTTACACACACACACACACACACACACACGTATATATGGAGAGAGAGAGTTTTCAGAATCAAAATAGATTCAATTGTGTTAAAAACCCTATCAAAGAAAAACCTAACAAACAAGAGCCAGGGAAGGCTCTGAAGGAGGGTTCTCAGGTACAAATGGCTGATAACAACAACTACCACCAAAGACTGCAAAAAACACAACTTTGGACAAAGGCCATCAAACCTTCCACAAAATAATACCTCTGGCTATTCTGGGTGCACTGCCTATGGGGTAGCCCTACTCCACAAGGAGGAGTATAATTTTTTTTTATTAAAAAAATATATATATACCTCTGTGAGGACGTCTGCCCAGCAACTGTCTTCAGACTGGTGCCATCCTTGTTATTGATTCTCGTGGCCAAGGATATTTATCTCAAAACAGTTTCTCGTTTAGAACTTGTATATGGGTGCAATCTTTCTTATTTTACCTTTAAAAACCTTTGTCTTCCTTTACCTCCCTGAAGATGCATACAGTTTACTACGGAATGCATATTCCCATTTCAGTGCCTATTACCAAATAAACATCATTTTCTTTGAGAGTCTTCCTCTCTGTTATTTAGGTTATCTCTCTCTTTTTTTTTCTATGTTCACACACATACACAATGTGTGTATGTCACATATAATCTATGATTTATACCTTTCCTGATCTTATGTAAAATCCAAAATGTATACAAAAGGTACACAAAATGGTATTGTAACATCATGAAACTAAGAAAAGGAAAACTTTGGTTGAAATAAGAAAAAAAAAGAATTCTTATTTTTCATTGCTTTGGTAAATGGCAGGTTTATAGTCAGGAAAACCTTCATTGTCAACTCTCATCTAGCTCAGCCTCTTTGTAGTGTCTCAGGTGGAACCACTGCTTCCCAGTAAAGCTCCTCTGGGCCCCTCAGCTTTTCTAATTCTTTAAGCTCTCATCTCTGCCTCTTCTATACCTCCTCCTCTGCCCACCGTCTTCAGTGTTCAGTCTGTCATTTTCAATTCTTGTTTCACCTAATTTCCTGAGGCTATCATCCATTCTCATAGTTTTAAGTACCACTCGTTTACAAGTCCTAAATCTGTATGTTAGCCTCTTAACATATGCTCCAGATCCAAACTTAATACCTACTTTTGGATATTTTTTCCTGGATATTCTGAGGTTATTATGACATACAGTGCATGTTGATATTTGAAACTAAAGCTAGTTAAGCCCTAGATTTAAAAAAAAAAAAAAAACTCTAAATACATTAAACAATTTGAGTCTGTGATTCTTATCCTTGGGTCAGAAGTTTCTGTTTAAAATAAAAACTACAAAACAATAGTCATCCCTTGGTATATGCAGGAGATTGGTTCTAGAACTCCAATGGATACTAAAACCCACAGATGCTCAACTCCAACTCCTTCATATAAAATGGCATAGTATTTCCATATAACCTACATATGTCTTCCCATATTCTTAATCACTGGATTACTTATAATATTTAATAAATGTAAATGCTATGTAAATAATTCTTCTGTATTTTTAATTTGTATTATTTTTGTTATATTGTTATTTTGTTGTTGTTGTTTTTTATTTATTTTACTTTAGGTGCATACTATATCTGGCATTTCTCCCCATTTTATCCCTCCCCACCGTGTCCTCCCTCCCCCACCCGTCTCTCCACTACACCCTCCAACCGTCCCCAGTGTGTGATGCTCTTTTCCCTGAGTCCACATGTTCTCGTTGTTCAACATCCACCTATGAGTGAGAACATTATTTTTTTTAGAAAAAATTTTTATCTGTGGTTGGTTGAATCCACAGATGTGAAACCTATGGAGGTTGCATATCAAATTAGTCTGTTGCATTTCTGTAAAAGCTTAAAGCACTACTCTGTTTGCAAGCATATAATTATAAACACCTTATATCTGTGTACTGAGTTTTCTAGTCTCATGTGTTTTTGTGAAAATGACTAAACCAAGTAAACCACACTGTGATCAAATAAGGAGAGATAGTACTTTGTAAATGGAAAAATGTCATAAAACCTTTATTGCTGTTGTCAGTAAATAAATATTGGCAACAGATAGAAAGAAGTTGCAAAGGATGGTAGCATCAAATTTAGCCATTATAAACTGAAGGAAATGTGATTGACCTTAATACCTGGTTTTATAAACACTTTGAAGTAGGATGTTGCACTGTAACAGAACTACAACTCAAAATGGCTTAATCACTAAAGAGAATTAATATATCACATAACACATAACAAGAGTGGGATGGATCTAGGATTGGTTAATTCACCAGCCTATTCATGTCATTCTACTTTTTTCATCCTTAGCAGCTCCAGATATCATATCCTTACCCAGCAATGTTCAGAAACACATGGAAGATACATCCAGGGAGTTCTATGGTATCTTAATAGGGAAGGAAGAGGAGAAAAGCTTTAGGTGAAGCAACCCATTATCTGCTGCATATGTTATAACTTTGAAAAACTAATTAAATAGCATTCAGTGTTTTGTTTTGTTTTAGTTCTTTTTACCTATTATGAAGCATCAGTAATATACAGGAAAGACATAAAAGCCTGTAATAATTTCAAGGTACATAAGAGATCCAGAATAATACAAATAAATCCTTTGTGTATTCCAAAAACCTAATGAATTTTTAAAAAAGAACTGTGTTTTCTGTTCATAAGCTTTAAAAAAATTAAACTAGTCAATAATACTTGATAATAACTTGAAAATGTTATGCTTCATTAGTCTGACTCCATTAGCATAAAATTGCCCTATAACTTTTACTAATAAAGAACAAAACAGGAATTAGTCTCTGCATCTTAATTGATGGTTTGAACAAAGGTATATCTCAGCTGTTTTGAGAGAATTTATGATTTTCAAGATGTATAATAATTCCCACTGAGCCATTATTTCACACATTCGCTTTTATACAATTATTTATTCTTATTCATAAAACTGTAGATCAAAAAACTTGATTATGCCTGCAGCAACTAGTAGAAAATTTTTAGGGCTTAATTAGATAATAACATTCATTAAAATATTTTGGAGTTAAAAATATATTTTATATAAAAAAGCAAGAAAAAGTAAGCCAGGTCTGCTTGACCTAGTTTGTAATGATTTTGTAAGTAGTAAAAATGATTTACAATATTAAAATCACTTCATTCATAAAGATGTGGATATAATTGATACCTAAATGTTGATAGATGGAGGAATAAGTCAAATAGTTTTGTTACAAACTGAGTGCCTCTTTTAGAATATAACTTCACACCAACCTTTTGTCTACTCATCAGGATTAGTCTGGTTGTTTAATTTGGTGAATTATATGCTAGGAAAAACTGAGCATTTCTGTTACAATCTCTATCTTGTGACGATGTGGAGATCAGTTAGAGTCAAGTATATACCAAAAATTGTTTTTCCATTTCAGTAACCATCAAATACACATTATTTATTTAGTCATTCACAAAACCTATCTTTGAGCGTCAAGCACAAAGCCCTTAGCAAGAGATAACCATATAAACAAATAAGTGTACCAAATGTTATTGATGTTATGGTAAGTTTATTTAGAGGTAGAAGAAGGGTGTAGTCACTTTTTAAAAAAAATTATAGATTCACAGGGATACATGTACAGGTTTGGTACATAGGTATATTGCATAATGCTAGGGTTTGGGCTTTTGTAAGTTCACCCAAATAGTGAACTTACACAATAGGTAGTTTTTCAGCCCTTGCCCTCCTTTCCCTTTACCCCCTTTTAGAGTCCCCAGTGTCCATTGTTCATCTTTATGTTTATGTGTACCATTGTTTAGGTCTCACAAGTGAGACCGTGAGGTATTTGGTTTTCTACTTCCAAGTTTTTTAATTTCGGTAACTATTAGGATAATGGTCTCTAGTTGCATGTATGTTGTTGCAAAGGACATCATTTTGTTCATTTTTGTGGTAGTATTCCATGGTGTATATACACTAAATTTTCTTTATTCAGTCCACTCTTGAGGGACACTTAGGTTGATTCCATGACTTTGCTATTGTGAATAGTGCTGTGATAAATATATGAATGCAGGGGTCTTTTTGATAAAACAAATTCTTTTGCTATGGATAAATACCCGGTAGTAGGATTTCTGATTTGAGTGGTAATTCTATTTTTAGTTCTGTGAGAAATCTCCTGCTGTTTTCCATCAGGGTTGAACTGATTTACACCCACCTCCCCCCCCCCCCGAGCAGTGTTTAAGTGTTCTCTTTTCTTCATATCCTTGCCAATATCTGTTATTATTTTTTTCTTTTGAGATGGGATTTCACTCTGTCACCCAGGTTGGAGTGCAGTGGCACGATCAGGGCTCACCTCAGCCTCAACCTCCTGGGCTCAAGCAATCTTCCTACCTCAGCCCCCCGAGTAGCTGTGACTACAGGTGTGCACCATCACGCCCAGCTAATTTTTTGTAATTTCAGTAGAGACAGGGTTTCACCATGTTACCTAGGCTAGTCTCGAACTCCTAGACTCAAGCAGTTCGCTCATATTGTTCTCCCAGTGTGCTGGGATTACAGGTGTAAGCACCATATCTGGCCTATTTTTTGACTTCTTAGTGATAGCCATTCTGATTGGTATGAGATGGTACCTTATTATGGTTTCAGTTTGCATTTGTCCAATAATTAGTGAAGTTGAGCATTTTTCATGTTTGTGGGCAACTTGTATGTCTTGAAAAGTGTCTATTCATGTCCTTTGCCCACTTTTAAATGGGGTTGTTTCTCTTTGTTGATTCGTTCCAGTTCATTATGCAGTCTAGATATTAGTCCTTTTTCAGATATGTAGTTTGCAAATATTTTCTCCCATTCTGTAGGCTGTTTACTCTGTTGATTGTTTTTCTGTGAAGAAGCTCTTTAGTTTAATTAAGTCCCATTTGTCTAATTTTTGTTTTGTTGCATTTACTTTTGTGGTCTTAGTCATAAATTCTTTTAATAGGCTAGTGTCCAGAAGATATTTTTACTAGGTTTTCTTCTAGGAATTTTACAATTTGAGGTCTTACATTTAAGTCTTTAAACCATCTTGAGCTAATTTTTGTATATGGTGATATGTAGGGTTCTAGTTTCATTCTTGTCCATATGACTAGACAGTTATCCCAGTGCCATTAATTGAATAGGGAGACCTTTCCTTATTGCTTGTTTTTGTCAACTTTTTCAAAGATTAGATGGTTGTGTGACCTTATTTCTGGGCTCTCTATTCTGTTCCGTTGGTCTGTGTGTCTGTTTTTATACCAGTACCATGCTGTTTTGGTTACTGTAGCCCTGTTGTATAGTTTGAAGTCAGGTAATGTGATACCTCCAGCTTTGTTCTTTTTGCTTAGAATTACCTTGGCTGTTGGGGCTCTTTTTTGTTTCATAAGAATTTACAGTTTTCTCTAGTTCTGTGAAGGTTGCCATTGGTAGTTTGATAGGAATGGCATTGAATCTGTACTTTGCTTGGGGCAGTATGGCCTTTTTTTTTGTTTGTTTGTTTTTTGAGATGGAGTCTTACTCTGTTGCCCAGGCTGGAGTGCAGTGGCACAATCTCAGCTCACTGCAACCTCTGCCTTCCAGGTTCAAGCAATTCTCCTGCCTCAGCCTCCCGAATGGCTGGGACTACAGGTGCATGCTGCCACACCTGGCTAATTCTTTATGTTTTAGTAGAGACGGGGTTCCACCATGTTAACCAGGCTGTTTGTGTACTCCTGAGCTCAGGCAATCAGCCCGCCTCAGCCTCCCAAATTGCTGTGATTATAGGAATGAGCTACAGTGCCCAGCCTGTATGGTCATTATAATGATATTGATTCTTAGTATCCATGAGCATGAGATGTTTTTCAATTTGTTTGTGTCATCTATGATTTCTTTCATCGGTGTTTCATACAAAGGAGATAGAGATCTTTCATTTCACCTCCTTGGTTAAATGTATTGCTAGGTATTTGATTTTGTGTGTGTGAGTGTGTGTGTGTGTGTGTGTGTGTGTGTGTGTGTGTCTATTGTAAATGGGACTGAAATCTTTATTTGACTCTCAGTTTGAACATTACTGTATATATAAATGCTACTGATCTTTGGATGTTGATTTTGTATCCTGGAACTTTACTGAAGTTGTTTATCAGGTCTAGGAGTCTTTTGGAGGGATCTTTAGGGTTTTCCAGGTATAAAACCATGTCATCAGTGAACAAAGATAATTTGAATTTCTCTTTTTCTATTTGGATGCTTTTTCTTCCTCTGCCTAGGACTTCCAGTACTATGTTGAATAGGAGTGGCGAGAGTGGACATCTTGGTCTCATTCCAGTTCTTTGGTGGAACACTTTCAACTTTTCCCCATTCAGTATGATGTTGGCTGTGGGTTTGTCATAGATGGCTCTTATTATTTTGAGGTATATCCCTGATGCCTAAATGTTGAGAGTTCTTTTACCATGAAGGGATATTGGATTTTATCAAATTCTTTCTCTGCATTTATTAAAATGATCATGTGGTTTTTGTTTTTAATTCTGTTTATGCAGTGATATAGTTTGAATATCTTCTCCAAATTTCATGTTGAAATGTAATCCTCAATGTTAGAATTAAGGCCTGGTGAGAGATGTTTGGATCATGAGGGTGGATCACTCATGAATAGCTTGGTGCTTTCCTTGCAGTAGTGAGTTCTTGTGAGACCTGATTATTTAAAAGTGTTTGACACCTCCCCAATCATTCTCTTCCTCCTACATTTGCCATGTGATGTGCCTGCTCCTCCTTCACCTCCCAGCATGATTGTAAGTTTCCTATGGCCCTCACCAGAAGCAGATGCCAACACCACACTTCTTGTACTGCCTGCAGAACCAGGAGCCAACTAAACCTCTTTTCCTTATAAATTACTAAGCCTCGACCATTTCTTTATAACAATGGAAGAATGGCCTAATACATGTGTATTGTGCAATAAAGGTTACAATGAGAAAGAACGGACTGGCTGGGCACGGTGGTACTCATGCCTGTAATCCCAGCACTTTGGGAGGCCGAGGCAGGTGGATCACTTGAGATTAGAAGTTGAGACCAGTCTGGCCAACAAGGTGAGACCCATCTCTACTAAAAATACAAAAATTAGCTGGCATGCACCTTTAATCCCAGCTACTCAGGAGGCTGAGGCAGGAGAATCACTTGAATCCAGGAGGCAGAGGTTGCTCTTCAGCCTGGGTGACAAGAGTGAAACTCTTTCTCAAAGAGAGAGGGAGAGAAGAGAGAATGGACTAATATGTATATGCAATAAAGGTTACATTGAGAAAGACATTGAAATATTAAAGTATTGCCTCAAATCAAGGTTAGTACATCACTCTAAATTGGTCTTCATATGTGAGTAATCACTGAAGTCATTTCAAAGGAAAAATATTTTCCAAAAGCACCATCGTTTACTTAAAATGTATTAATAGAAACAAAAACCAGGTTTAAAAAATTTCACATACTATAGTTCAAAAGAAAAAAATTCACATACCTACAGCTTTTAGGAAATATTTTCAAAATATGAACAACTTTTCAATATTAAATAGAAATAAGACAAAATAAAAAACAGTTGAATTAACAATGTTAATTTAATGTGATAGTATTATTTGGCAGATGCTAAATTGATGCTATTGAGATTTTATGGCCAAAAGAGTTTCAAGTCTCTAAGATGTTTAAACTTTCTTCATATCCTATACTTCCTTTTTTAATGATGAGGAATTGAGTTCAGCTATACATAATAAATAGCTAAAATGTATTGGACTATTTTCTCCTGCAGTTAACAGGATTTCAGAGCTGCACCTTTCCAATCTTCTTGTCCTTTTCTGCCTGGTTGATCATAAGGTAGCTATTACAGTTTCAGATTTGGCATCATTGCTTGATGCAGGAAGAAAGGAAGAGGACAAAACGACATGTGCCAACTGAGTCAACCCTATTTTAACAATCTTTCCCAGAATCACCACCTAGTGATGTCGACTAAGGCCTCATTGGCCACACTTTGTCATATAACCACCCTTAGTTGAAAAAGAGAAGAAAGGTTTAGTTTACTACAGGCCCCCACACCCATATGTCATATTAGTGAAGGGTAAGGGGAGAAGGGATTTTGGGAAAGCAACAGCAAGCTCTACTACAACGTCTAAGGCCATTTTTAATGACGGATGATTTGGAAGCACTATAGCCACCTTTATGACATAAAGATCACGTCAGCTTTGGGGTATTATTGAAACCTCTTATCAAGTAGGTATCTAACTATGTCTGCAATCAAGGAAAGAAAAATTTTTCATTTCATATTTGATCTCATAATTACTGATAATGAAAGTATAAATTTTAGAAGCTAAAAGAAATGAGTTCCCTCATGAGTATGATGTTCTCCATGCATGCACTCCTGTGTGCCGGGTGATGTCTCAATTATTCCACATCTTCCTAAGTCCATCTATTGTAAAAACCTCTATTTACTCAGCATTCCGCAGTAAGAAGTATTTAATATAGATGAATGGGGAGGGATTTCTCATGCAAAACTAAGTGCAAAAGGGATCACTAAATATACATATGCCTTATGTTAAAGTAGTTGTTCAGATGGTCCAGAATATACTTATGGTAATATTTTTTGGAATTCAGTCTAAATGACTTAACAATTAGCAAAGAGAATTCTGAGTCCCTTATACGTTCACAGATTACTGTTCATAGGCCAAACCAGGCTCACCAAATATGTGTGTAAATAAAGTTTTGTTGGAATGAGTTTTTGCTCATTCATTTATGTACTGGCATTGGCAACTTTTTTGGTATAAGAACAGAGTTGAGTAGTTGTGACAGACATTGCATGCATGACCTATAAAGCCTAAAATATTTAGGCTTTAAGAAAAAATTTGCCAACCCCTGCCTTAGAATATATTGTTAAACCACCTTTTAAGAATTAGTGACAGGCCGGGCGCAGTGGCTCAAGCCTGTAATCCCAGCACTTTGGGAGGCCGAGCTGGGCGGATCACGAGTTCAAGAGATCGAGACCATCCTGGCCAACATGGTGAAACCCTGTCTCTACTAAAAATACAAAAAAATTAGCTGGGCGTGGTGGTGTGCGCCTGTAGTCCCAGCTACTCGGGAGGCTGAGGCAGGAGAATTGCTTGAACCCAGGAGGCGGAGGTTGCAGTGAGCTGAGATCACACCACTGCACTCCAGCCTGGCGCCTGGCGACAGAGCGAGACTCTGTCTCAAAAAACAAAACAAAACAAAAAAAGAATTAGCAACATAAAGTCAACCTCCCGCACCTTAGAATATATTTTTAAACCACTTTTTAAGAATTAGTGACATAAAGGAAGTCAACCCCTGCCTTAGAATATATTTTTAAACCACCTTTTAAGAATTAGTGACATAAAGAAAGTTTCTGGTACAGTGCCAAAAGTTATGACTTTAGTTTGATACATAAAACCATTCTATTAAGACTGGATGAGACCAAGGTGTGCAGATCATGAGGTCAAGACTTCAAGACCAGGATGGCCAACATGGTGAAACCCCATCTCTGCTAAAAATACAAAAAATTAGCTGGGTGTGTTGGCATGCGCTTGTAATCCCAGCTACTTGCGAGACTGAAGCAAGAGAATCACTTGAACCTAGCTGGTGGAGGTTGCAGTGAACCGATGTCACACCATTGCACTCCAGCCTGGGCGACAAAGCAAGACTCTGTCCTGAGTGGGGGGAAAAAAAAAAGATTGGATGACGAAACAACTTGGATTTATCAGAAGAGTGAACACATAGAGTCCATGCCAATAGGATGTAATTTAATAGGAATACATTTGAAGTCCTAAGTTCAGAATTAAGAAAAATATTAAAACATTGTTGAAAAACAAATTAGGCCCTATACACTAAAAGAGCTACAATGACACAGAGATCACCAGTTAGAGAAATGGTAGTCTCAAATTGATAGAATCTTGTGTTTTACCCCTTCCCCCGACCATATGCCAAGATCTTTCTCATTCAAATGCATGGTATTGGCATTTTTCACAAACAGCACTCAAACTACAACTTAGTTATAAGTGAACAACATGGAATACTAAGCAATACTAAACATGTTTTATTTTTGTCATCATCTTATGAGTTAAAGTGTCTAAAGAGAATCTTCTGTCTAACCTTGTATGCCCTTCTCAAGAATATAAATAGCATGCCTATAAAAAAACAATGTGAAAAAACCACTCCAGTTTATGTGTGTTCACCCTTATTCCTTCCAGGGTACAGCTTAGTCAATACTCTAAACCTTGAGTCTGTGATCTTATTTCCTATTACATTGTTCATATTTTAAAAATCTTGAATTTTTGTCAATTGCGTACTTAATATATTGCCACCCACTGAATATACGCTTTAATACTATCTGAGGTTATAGTTTTAAAACATTGTACTTCTGATCTGTAATTCACATATGCTTATAAATTCATATACTTGTAGAGGGTACATAAGAAAGTGGTTCCAGAGGTTGCTTCTGGGAAGGGGACTGGGGAGCTGGAAGACCAGGTGACAGAGTGAAGACAGAACTGATTTCACTGTATACCCTATTGTGCCTTTTTACTGTTGGTTCATGTACATGTATGGCCATTCAAGTAAACCAATGAAATATCTTTTAAATAAGCTAGCCATAGTCCTTTTGCAAATCATACTATCATCACAGTCACATCCTGGACATTAAACAGCCAACCAAAGCAACTATGACAAGCCAAAGATTCAACAAGTGTACCAAACACAGTGTGATTAGGTGGTTGTCATTACTTAGGAAAAATACTTTAATTGGTTGGACAGGTATGTGAAAACCAGTTTACACAGAAATCCAAGGATAACTGGTCAGTAAAAAACATGTCAAAAGAAATGGTTTTTGTTTGTTCACAGGAGGAGGAGAAAAAGAGTAAGGGGGAAAAGATGCAATGAAATGTCCAGCATAAGCCTTGATACCCTTACAGTGGAACATAAGAGTCAGAAGCTAGTAGATGAAATTAAGAACAGGCATGTAAAATGTGGAGAGCAAATGGACATGATCCTTATTGCTGCAGTTCTCCAAAAATATGAAATGCATAGATGTGCAAGATGGGGAAACAGCCACTTCTGCTACATATTGCAGACAATAACCCTATTGTATGTATGTCCTCCATGTATATGTTTTGGGGGAGCAGAGGTAAGAAAAAGGGTTACATGGTAACTTTCAACATTCTTCTTGATCTAGGACTGTAAAGCAGCAGAATAGTATATGTTATTGAAAGCACAGCAAACAGGGCATTTCTAGAGTGTAGCAGAAAGCAGGCATGGAAGCACACTGTATCCCTAGCATATGTTCACAGTTACCAGTGGAAACAATGGTTACTTTTAGTAGCCTTCCTGCTAAAATAACTTAAATTAGAACTAGGTTCTTGCCTGAAGGAACTAAGAAAGATTTTTGGTTAAAGGGAAGTTTTAAGAAGGAGAGGAGCTACATGAGCATTTCAAAGGCCATCTTTAACTATAATAGAAATCTTTCTTATGTCTTCAACAGGATACACCCATCCTAAAGTGATAATAAAAGGTTTTCCTTTTTTTTTAGACAGGGTAGGCTCTGTTGCCTAGGCCGAAGTGCAGTGGTATGATCATGGCACTGCAGATTAAACCTCTTGGGCTCAAGCATTTCTCCTACCCCAATCTCCTGAGCAACTGGGGCTAGAGATGCATACCACCACACGTGGCTAACTTTTTCTTTTTAGTGGTGAGGAGGTCTCACTATGTTGCCCAGGCCTGTCTCAAATTCCTGCATTCAAGTGATCCTCCTACCTCAGCCTCCCAAAGTGTTGAGATTATAGTCATGAGCCACTTTGTCCAGCCTCTCAGGTGGTTGTTGTTGTTGTTGTTGTTGTTTTGAGATACTGTCTCACTCTGTTGCCCAGGCTGGAGCACAGTAGCATGATAATAATAGCTCACTATAGACTTAACCTCCTGGGCTCAAGGGATCCTCCTGCCTCAGCCTCCCAAGTAGCTTAGACTACAGGTGTGGGTAACATACCTGGCTAATATTTTTACATTTTATTTTAAATTTTTTAGTTTTAGTTTCTGTGGGTACGAAGTAGGTATATATATATTTATGGGGTAGATGAGATATTTTGATACAGGCATGTAGTGCATAATAAGCAGATGTATCACCTCAAGCATTTATCCTGTATGTTGCAAACAGTCCAGTTATACTCTTTTAATTATTTTTAAATGTACAGTTAAATTATTATTGACTATAGTCACCCCATTGTGCTATTGAATCTTATTCATTCTTTCATTTTTATTTACCTATTAACCATACCCACTTTGCCCCAACCCCAACACTACCCTTCCCAGCCTCTGGTAACCATCATTCTATTTTCTATCTCCATAAGTTCAATTGTCTTAACTTTGGGTTCGCACACATAAGTGAGAGCATGCAGTTTGTCTTTCTGTGCCTGGCTTATTTTGCTTAACATAATGACCTCCAGTTCCACCCATGTTGTTGCAAATGACAGGATCTCATTCTTTTTTACGGCTGAATAGTACTTCATTGAGTATATGTACCACATTTTCTTTATCTTTTCATCTGTTAACAGACATATAGGTTGTTTCCAAATCTTGGCTATTATTAATAGTGCTGCAATAAACATGAGAGTGCACATATCTCTTTGATACACTGATTTCCTTTCCTTTGGATATATACCTAGCAGTGGGATTGCTGGATCATAGCGTAGCTCTATTTTTAGTTTTTATGAGGAACCTCCAAATTGTTCCCCATAGTGGCTATACTAATTTACATTCCCACCAACAGTGTACAGATGTTCCCCTTTTTCCATATCCTTGTCAGCATTTATTGTTGTCTTTCATTTTAACTGGGGTGAGATGATATCTCATTATAGTTTTTATTTGCATTTCTCTGATGATGATGTCGAGCACGTTTTCATGTAATTGTTTGCCCTTTGTATGTCTTCTTTTGACAAATATCTATTCAGATCTTTTGTCCATTTAAAAAATTGGATTGGCCAGGTATGGTGGCTCACGCCTGTAATCCCAGCACTTTGGGAGGCTGAGTCAGGCAGATCACCTGAGGTTGGGAGTTCGAGACCAGCCCGACCAACAAGGAGAAACCCTGTCTCTACTAAAAATACAAAATTAGCTGGGCGTGGTGGCACATGTCTGTAATCACGGCTACTTGGGAGGCTGAGGCAGGCGAATTGCTTGAACCTGGGAGGTGGAGGTTGCAGTGAGCTGAGATTGGGCCATTGCACTCCAGCCTGGGCAACAAGAGTGAAACTCCATCTGAAAAAAAAATTGGATTGTTAGATTTTTTCCTGAAGAGTTTTTTGAGCTTATTTATTCTGGTTATTAATCCCTTGTCAGATGGATAGTGTACAAATATTTTATCCCGTTCTATGGATTGTCTCTTTACTTTGTGAATTGTTTCCTTTTGTGTGCAGAAACTTCTTACCTTGATGTAATCCCATCTGTTCATTTTCTTTGGTTGTCTGCATTTTCCTGATATTACACAAGAAATCTTTGCCTGGCCAGGCGCAGTGGCTCACTCCTGCAATCCCAGCACTTCAGGAGGCTGAGGGAGGCGGCTGATTTGAGGTTAGGAGTTTGAGACCTGACTAAAATGGTGAAACTCCATCTCTACTAAAAATAGAAAACTTAGCCAGGCGTCGTGGTGCGCAACTGTAGTCCTAGCTACTCGGGAAGCTGAGGCACAAGAATCACTTGAACCCAAGAAGCAGACTCCAGCCTGGGTGGAAAAAACAAATGAAAAGAAAAGAAATCTTTGCCCATTCTTGTGTCCTGGAGCATCTCCTCAGTGTTTTCTTGTAGTAGTTTCATGGTTTGAGGTCTTAGATTTAAGTCTTTAATCCATTTTGATTTGATTTTTGTATATGGTGAGAGATAGGGGTCTGGTTTCATTCTTCTGCATGCAAATACCCAGTTTTCCAAGCATGACTTATTGAAGAGACTGTCCTTTCTCCCAGTATATGTTTTTGACACCTTTGTCGAAAATGAGTTCACTGTAGATATATGGATTTGTTTCTGGGTTCTCTATTCTGCTCTCTTGGTCTATGTGTCTGTATTTATGCTAATACCTTGCTGGTGACTATAGCTCTGTGGTATAATTTGAAGTCAGGTAATGTGATTCCTCCAGTTCTGTTCTTTTTGCTCAGGATGGCTTTGACTATTCTGGGTCTTTTGTGGTTCCATGTAAATTTTAGGATTGTTTTTTCTGTTTCTGTGAAGAGTGTAATTTTTCTTTTCTTTTTTTTTTTTGTAGAGACAGGGTCATGCTATGTTGTCCAGGCTGATCTCAGACTCCTTCCCATTCAAGCAATCCTCCTGGCTCAGACTCCAGAAACACTGGGATTATGGACATAAGCCACTATACCCAGCTTAGTATTTTTCTACATAACTGGACATTCCTTCTCATTCTCTTTTACTGGATTCTTCCCTTTTCTTGACCTCTCATTGTTGTAGTGCTTCAAGGCTTTTTTCCCTTTTGGTTAAAAAAAAACATGCTGTCAAATTTACTATCTTAACTATTTTAAATTTACAGTACAATAGTGTTAACCTCTCCTTTATTAAGTAACAAATCTCTGCAAGTTTTTCATCTAGTAATCTGAAGCTCTATACCCACTGAAAAGCTCCCCTTTTCTTTTCCCTTGTCTCTATACTCTTCCTTCCTGGGTGATCTCATCTACTCTCTTCACTAAAATATCATCTATTTTGCTTTAGAATAATTTCAGCTTCCCATGTCCTTACCTCCCTTCAGTTTTGCACATTCAGATTTTTGGATCATGTCCCTTCTGTTTATAAATAAGTATATATGGTCATTAAATTCTCACATATCAAGCTTCATTGCTTACCAGATTCCCTTTTCATCTTCTCCTATCTTAAATCTATGTTAAGGTGTTTTTATGGTTTGGTTATTTTCTCAAGTATTTTTAATGAGATGATTTGCTTTAGTGGTGTAATTTTGGTAATCTTGAATAGCCTCAAATATCTTTTTGCCATCCCATAACAAATAGGGGGTATCTTGACTGAGTATAAATTCATGACTTCTGCTGCTTTTCTTTCAATTTGTTTAGATCTTGTTGCATTGTGTTCTAGCGTCTAGAGTTGATGATTAGTCCAGTCCCAGTCCTAGTTTTTCCCTTTATAGATAATTGTTCTTTCTGGACACTTATAAGTTTTTTTCTTTATTTGTAAGATTAATGAATTTTACAAGGGCATAATAGATATTTGTCTTTTCTCTTCAATCCACTCTGAAACTTGGTTTCCCTTTTCAGTTATCCACCAAAGCTGAGCCCAGAGAAATTTTCCTTTATTGTTTACTTAATTGTTGCCTCTCTTCCATCCAGTGCTTCTTCTCTTTTTAACTTATATTTTTTGTATAATAGGTCTTCTGAGACTATCTTGAAATTCCTTCAGTGTTTCCATTTATTTAATTTTCTGTTCTGTGCTTTGAGATGATCCAGGGACTGCATCTCCCAGTCTATGTATTTAGCTGTCAATAATGATCATCTTTAAAGTTCATGTACTCATTTTGCTTTGAAATCTATACATGAATCTTCCTGGGAAAAAATTATGTTTTTCCAAGTATTGCTTTTTAGTTTTCTACTTTCTTGGTTTGTTTACAGAGAATGTAATAAAATTTTTACTCTTACATATGTTTTAATTTTCAATTAAAGTATTTGAATTTTTTAATTTTTTTTGGAGAAAGACTGAAAATACATGTTTTATTATAGAGATATTATGTTCAAAATGAATCACAATTGTTTCTAAATGATTGAAGAATGAGAAACGAATTGCAGAATTCTTTTTTTATTGCATTTTAGGTTTTGGGGTACATGTGAAGAACATGCAAGATTGTTGCATAGGTACACACATGGCAGTGTGATTTGCTGCCTTCCTCCCCATCACCTATATCTGGCATTTCTCCCCATGCTCTCTCTCCCCAACTCCCCACCCTCCACTGTCCCTCCCCTATTTCCCCCCGACAAACCCCAGTGTGTGATGCTCCCCTCTCTGTGTCCATGTGTTCTAACTGTTCAACACCCACCTATGAGTGAGAACATGCAGTGTTTGATTTTCTGTTCTTGTGCCAGTTTGCTGAGAATGATGGTTTCCAGGTTGATCCATGTCCCTACAAAGGACATGAACTCATCATTTTTTATGGCTGCATAGTATTCCATGGTGTATATGTGCCACATTTTCCCTGTCCAGTCTATCATCGATGGGCATTTGGGTTGGTTTCAGGTCTTTGCTATTGCAAACAGTGCTGCAATGAACATTCGTGTGCATGTGTCCTTATAGTAGAACGATTTATAATCCTATGGATATATATCCAGTAATGGGATTGCTGGGTCAAATGGAATTTCTATTTCTAGGTCCTTGAGGAATCACCACACTGTCTTCCACAATGGTTGAACTAGTTTACACTCCCACCAACAGTGTAAAAGTGTTCTTATTTCTCTACATCCTCTCCAGCATCTGTTGTCTCTAGATTTTTTAATGATCGCCATTCTAACTGGCGTGAGATGGTATCTCAATGTAGTTTTGATTTGCATTTCTCTAATGACCAGTGATGATGAGCATTTTTTAATATGTTTGTTGGCCTCATGTGTGTCTTCTTTTGTAAAGTATTTGTTCGTATCCTTTGCCCACTTTTGAATGGGCTTATTTGTTTTTTCTTGTAAATCTGTTTTAGTTCTTTGCCGATTCTGGGTATGAGCCCTTTGTCAGATGGGTAGACTGCAAAAATTTTTTCCCATTCTGTTGGTTGTCGATTCACTCTAATGACTGTTTCTTTTGGTGTGCAGAAGCTGTGGAATTTGATTAGGTCGCATTTGTCTATTTTGGCTTTTGTTGCCAATGCTTTTGGTGTTTTGTTCATGAAGTCCTTGCCTACATCTATGTCCAGAATGGTTTTGCCTAGGTTTTCTTCTAGGGTTTTTATGGTGTTAGGTCTTATGTTTAAGTCTTTAATCCATCTGGAGTTAATTTTAGTGTAAGGTGTCAGGAAGGGGTCCAGTTTCTGCTTTCTGCACATGGCTAGCCAGTTTTCCCAACACCATTTATTAAACAGGGAATCCTTTCCCCATTGCTTGTT
>PVKP010017767.1:0-45445 GCA_004027715.1 Plecturocebus donacophilus | reverse complement strand
TAATAAATGATAACATTTTAATCCTTAAAGAACACTAATAGGCTAGAAACATTATATAACTGAGAGAGTTTTTGGGTACCAAGTTATACATCTGTGAATACTTGCAAATGAAGGAGAACAGTGACCAGTTGGAGAGTAATATTTGTGCTTCTCTTGGTCACACAGTGATTTTTACTAAAATGCATAGAAAGCATATATTTGAAGCCCAGATAAAGAAGCAAAAACAAAACTAAAAGCAACAAATCGCATAGGACATGACTGTATCATTAACATTAACTGATATTTTTGGCAATTCACTTGATCTATAATGATTCAACTACACTACAGAAATAGTTTGCTGAGATTGAAGAAAGTCAGAGCAAGTACAGAATAGCGTCCTTACCTGTCCTCTCCTCTGATACGTTAAAAACATGTTTAAGCAAAACCACACCTTTGGCAGAGCACTGTGGCTCACACCTGTAATCCCAGCACTTTGGGAGATCGAGTAGGGTGAATTCCTTGAAGTCAGGAGTTCACGACCAGCCTGGTCAACATGCAGAAACCCTGTCTCCACTAAAAATACAAAAATTAGCTGGGCATGGTTGCAGTGAGCTGAGATCACGCCACTGAACTGCAGCCTGGGCAACAGAGCAAGACTCTGATCTCAAACAAACAAACAAAACAAAACAAAACACATACACCTTAAACAATAACTTAAATATTTTGTTTCTTATTTCATTATATCAACTCAGTGGAAGTCTTATTAGGAATTTTACCCTTAAGTTACAGAAAATGCATGAAGTTAACCTGATGCACAAAACTAGTAGTCAAAATTAGAGACAGCCTTAAATGAAATGTCATGAGACACTTGATTTGCCTCTACACAATGAAGGAATATTTGGCTATTTCAAATTGTTTCACCATCTGAAAAAATAAAGATTTCAAATGATCATGAAATATGATCATTTCAACCTCTCAGGTACCATATACCATATATTCTCTGTTTTGAAAGTACTGGATGAGAAGATGAGACTCCAATGCAGAGCTCTTTTCCAAGTGCTTCAGAACATAGTTCTCACAATTATTCATATATTAAAATGTGGAAAAATATGAGTTAGAAGCTATTGCTATATTGTTTACTAATTCATTATTTTGAAAATTATAAATCCTTGTAAAGATATAATATATTAATACCAAATTCTACAAAATGTTGAGCTTTCACCTTCTAAACAAGAATCATACATGTGCCTAAGGGAAAAAGAATAACAAAAGTACTTTGGGAAATAAAAATTATGTAGTTTCAAAATACTATACACATATATATATATAGTATTATATATATATATGTGGTTGGTATATATACTTATATATGCAATATATATACATATATATGCAATATATATGTATAGATATTGAGAATATTTATAATATACTTTCATAGAATCAGATGCAGATGTGCAATTTTTACATTTAAGATAATATTAATGGTATCATCCACCTATAAATTAACAATTGTTTCTTTCTCCTTACTATCTATAATCTTTGTCTCTTCTCCCAATTTCAGTGATTTATTTTCAGAGACAATTTCATTCAGCAATATCTCTGCATTTATAATTATGTTTTGTTTTGCTTTACTTTAATTAATATGAAACAAAGGTTAGACTAACTAAAAGTAAGACAAGATTGATTATTAATTTTAAAATGCCAGCTAACAATGATCAAGTTTTCTTTTTGCCAATCTTAAAAATCTTTTATCTGTGTAATCAGGAATCAAACCTGCATGTTATTTTATCAACTGAATTTACATGATGTGCAAAGAGCTATTTTTTTTTTGTCAGAAACAATGTCAAAGTTCAAAGTTCTAGTTGTGTTTGATTGAAATGTAGTTGGTCACCCGTTTTAAGTGTAATTGTTAATGTCATAACTAACATATAATCATCGACATATAGGAAACAGAAACAAAGTAATATATCCAGGGATTGCCAAGAACTTAACTGAAGGGCACACACACACACTCAAAAGATTAGTAAAACTAAATATAATTATCATTAGATAAACACAGCCAAAATGGCAACACAGGTATTGCAATAAAATATGATCATTTTACACATATATTTGCCTCAATATTTACATAAAATGTAACATGAGATTTCATTAGAGTTACAGAAGAAGTTCAGGACTAATCTATCATAATTGAAAAATAAAGCAGAACCAGATAGCAGTGACTAATAGCATTTCTAATCGAAAATAAATTTTATCTTGATGTGATTTTTGATATAATATTTTCTGCCAATCAAGACTCTCAAACTGGCATATTGATTTTTGTCCACCAAAAATATACACTGTATTTGTATTTTCATAGCAACACTTTTAAACACAGACATAAATACCAAAGTACATCCTCTTTCTTAAGAAATATTATGATATTTGATCAATCTGCTGTAATTTATCAATATTTGTATAGCAAAGTAGAAATTTAGACATCACCATTCTAATGTTCTTAAAATGATAATTTTCTTTATGTTTTCTTCTTGATCTATTAGTCACATTTCTGCTAATGGAAATTTGGGGATTGGAGAACACAAAATAAAAACAAACAAACAAACAGGAAAACGTAAGCCTGGCAATTACAAAAATTTCCACACAGTTATTTTGTGTATATTGACAAACTAATTCTAAATTACATATGGAAATGCCAAAGACCCAGAGGAGCCAACAGTACATTGAAAGAGAAGAGAAAATCAGAGAACTTATATTAGCTGACCTCAGGACTGACTACAAAGTTAGAATAATCGAGACAGTGTGGTATTGGTAAAATAAGAGACATATAGATAAATGGAATATAATAGAGAGCTCTGAAATAGAGTCATACAAATATATTTAACTGATCTTTGACAAAAAAAATATGTGAATGTGCTTCAGTGGAGAAAGTACAGAGTTTTTAAAAAGTAGTGGTGGAACAAAGAGACACTCACATGCAAAAAAACATAAACAAATCTAGACACAGATCTTACATCTTTTATAAAAATTAGTTTTTGTGGACCATAAACCTAAATGTAGAACAAAACTATTACATGTTTAGAAGATAACATAGGAGAAAATCTAGGTGATCTTGAATTTGGCAATGACTTCTTAGCTACAACACCAAAAGCAAAATCCATAATATAAAAAATATATAGAGTTGAACTTTATTTAAATTAAAAACTTCCACTCTGAAAAATACACAGTTAAGAGACTGAAAAGATAAGCCACAGAGTGAGAGAAAATCTTTTCAAAGCACATACCTGATAAAGGACTGGTATTCAAATATACCTAATAAACTCCTTGAACTTAACAATAAGAATACAAGCAACCTAATTAACACATTAGCAAAACATGTGGCAGGCATCTGACCAATGAAGACCTAAATATGGCAAATAAGCCAATGAAAGGTGTTCATCAACATATGCTATTAGTGAATTGCACATTAAAACCATGAGTTACTAATACATATCTGTTAGAATGGCCAAATTAAAAGAAAACTCCAATCACACAAAAAGCTGACAAAGAGGTGGAGCAATAGGAACTCTTTTGCATTTCTGGCACTAATGCAAAATAATACAGCTGCTTTGAAAGACAATGTCATAGTTTCTTACAAAACTATTTACCCAAATATGTTGAAAACTGACATCCACACAAAAATCTGTGCAAAAATGTTTGTAATAATCTTTTTCACAATTTCCAAAACCTGGAAGTAACCAATACGTCCTTCACTAAGTGAATGTATACACACAGTGTTGTACATCTATATAGTAAAATATTATTTAATGATAAAAAGAAATGGGCTATCAAGCCATGAAAATACAAAAAAAGAATCTCGAATACATATTGTTAAGTGAAAGAAACTAAAACTGTTGCTTAGTACTTGATTTTAACTATATGACGTTCTGGGTGGGAAGGGCCAAACTGTGGAGCTAGTAAAGGATCTGCAGTTTTCAAGGGCTTTCAGTGGAGTTGGAAACTGATTAATAGATGGAGCACAGGGAAGTTTTAGGGCAGTAATACTATTGGGCATGATACTATCAGAGTAGATATATGTCATTATACATTTGTCAAAACACATCTGATGTACAAAGAGTGAAATCTGATGTCACTATGGAGTTTAATTATAATGTATCAGTATTACCGCATCCATTATAATCAATGTATCACAAAAACGAAATACATTAATAATAAGATAAATTGCTAATTGCTGGGGTCAGAGTGGAGGGTGCCATAGAGTGTACTGCAACTCTGTATTTTTCTCTCAATTTTTCTGTAAACCTAAAAACTTCTCAAAAATAGAGTTTATTGATTTTTTTAAAGTGAAATTTATAATGTAAATGACTTCTCATAATTGGTAAGGTACAGACTTGCTTCTCTACAATTGTGAAATAATATATATGCTAAGTATTTCATTATAAAAAGCAACAAAAATCCACCTGTATCTGGAGTAACTAGTTATTAATAAGTATAGATGAAAAACCTCATATATTTTTGGGGTCTGTAAAATGTGTATAATATTTTGTTTTCAGTGTTTTGAGGAAACATAGTATACTTGCAACTATTAATATTAGACATTTTCATCTTCTCCCTATTTTGTGAATTAATATTTTGCTTGTTTACCAATTATTGATCTTTGTTAGGTGTGCTGATGATGTATTAAGTAATTTATGTATTCTATACAATGTTTCTCAAAATATTGAGGTGGACTATGAGAGTAAATTAAGTTATTCAGAATTTGATCCAAAAATTCAGGTTTTTCTCCCATATTTACTAGAAAATGATGCATAAATTAAAGATTTTCTTTTTTGCATATGACTAGGTACCACTTAACTATATAATGAGTGGTTATTACAATGTCATATCCAAAGCAAAGGAGTTCAACAAAAATTACTTTATTTATAATTCAATTGCTATATTTAATAAGAAGTCTGGCTGCCATGAAAAACTTGGCAATGTTTTAAAATTCTTATCCTATATGTTGCACGTAAATGGTTCAACTTCCCACTAACTTCGAAAGTTCTCATTGTATTTGTCATCAGGATCTCTTCGAATTGGTTATGTTTCTCAATTTCTACTATTTTAATTTTTATACGGCATTCTTTTGGATTCTGTAAGGCTTTACTTTTATTCTTATGTCATTGTATTGATACTACTTCGATCAACATTTTTTGTTCTTTTCTAATTCTTGTTATTAACTTTTTTCCTATGTGAAATGGGAGCAGTATGAATGAGACTTATCGTTCACTATTGTAGACTTCATTTGAGTATGATCAATTTATTAACCTAAACTAAATTTAAACTTGGAAACTTTCTAATTAATTGTTTCCTCTTCTTATTTATATTTTATTACTGTTTTCTTTTCTTACCCTATAATCTATTGACCTTGATCTAATTTTTTTCTTAATTTTCCACCAGTCCTCCTAAATAATTCTCAACTTCTGAGTGTGTATCAAATGTATTATAAATCGTTTAGACAGCTTTATTTCTGCTAAATATTGCATGATACTACTCTTTTATCAAATACTTTTATGACTTTGCTAATCTCTCTCCACATTTTTTCCAAGCACATTTCTGGCATTGGCTTGCTTCTTTACTCATTCTGCCCCCACGTAATGGAGGATGATCTAACTAATTGGTAAAAATGAGAAGAATAACTTAGCTTCATTTTTTTTTCTTTGTTTGAAAATACATTACTCTTCCAGAGTCTTCCTTTCATCAATACATATCAGGTGGGTACTGGTTCAATACTGCCTTCTATTGGCTAAGATCATCTAATTATGGCATTCAGTAGGTAGCACTTTTTGATTTTATACTAAGCTGTACCCATCACTTTTGGTTTTTTCATCTATAAGGTGGTATCTTGGTTCTTGATCAACAATATCTTTATTTTTTGATTTGTTCAGAAATTGGGCAGGGGGATATGGGTGCAGTTTATTAGGGGCTTTGCAAAAATTCCTCATAATGGTGATCCTGATAAAGCAAAACTATTTTTTCCTAGGGAAACTATTCCTTCTATACATTGGAGTAAAAGTCATAATTCACTCTTTTCTAAAAATTTATCATTAGAATAATGTGAGAAAGCATCCAAAGAATTAAACATTTCCCATGGTAGAAGTGGAACACAAAAACAAAAACAAAAAAACAAAATCTGTTTTTCTAAATCTGGTGGTTAATAATATTCACAGACAAGAGCAAAAGATTTAACTATCCTGGACTGCAGGGCTTTTCATAACATGAATAATGACACAACAATTATTTTAGATTTTATTCTACCATGCTTATTTTATTTGTAATCTTATTTTAAATTTTTTTAGCAATGTCTCTGAGTCACACTAATCATAATCTTATTGAAAACCCTATCTCATGGCTATAGAAGTGTTTTCTTACTACATTTTTTCTTTTCTTTTATTAAATACTCTAATATAACATTTTCCTCTTCATGACAAAGAGAACCAAAATAATTTTACTTGCATATGACAATTAGTGAAATGCTTTTAGGTAATAGTCTGCATTAAAATCTAGTAGTGAGCATCAGTGAATATCAGTGCATTTTCTATTTCTAGAACCCAGAAGAAACTAGAAAATTAAGTTCTATGCTTATAAAAGGAAAGGATATTAACTGGTATCTCAGGATACAAAAAGAATTAAATATTTAACTGCACAATGTGTGATCTCTTTTTACAGTAATTCTTAATGACAGTAATTTATGTCTGATGTACACTGGCAGTCATTTAATTTTCTTTTTTGTCCTTTTTGTTTATCTGTATGAATGAGAACCACATTTTATGATCAAGTGAATAGATGCCGTGAAAGAATGTTCTTAAAATAGATTCAAGGTGTAGCATGCTGTTGTTCAAACAGTTCTTCCATTAACTTCTACATATCCAGAGGGGGAAAAAACAGCAATGGTTTTCTATCCAGGAACCATTAAAAATAGGAGCTTAAAACGCCAATTTTTGGATACTAACACTTATTATCAAATTATCTTTCTTATCAGATGTTATGTCCCAAGTATGTGGCTTCAATAGCAGTGAAGGCATAACCCTCTGAACAAGGTTGCTGGTCCTCCACTAAGGTCTCAGAGTGCAAATTTCTGCCTCTTCAACTCAGGTTTGACCTACATTATCTACTTCCTAGCTCTTCTTCATCAACCTCTACAACATCTCCAAATATACCAGCTATGCCAACCAATTTGAATTTTCCCTAAAATGTTTTCAGCTTCATTGCTCCCATGCAAGTGCTGGTAACTCGAAGGTATATTCCCCGATAGCTATCACACAATATAGTAATTATGCTTCGTTTATCCTTCAGCTCAACCTTCCTCATTAAAAAATTGCCTGATTAAAAGTTAAATCTGAAATTTTCTGATTTCAGAAAATAAATGGTACTTAAGTTAGTATAGATATTACAGATAATCCAATTTGGGCAAATATACATAACACCCTGAAAATTGTATGTAGTTTGTTTAATGTTACAGATCATATAAACATTCCCAGAAAGCTTGATACTCATTAGCAAATGGTTTTGCACAGTTAACACTTCTTCTATAATGGCAAAAAATCCCCAAGTTTCTTCTCATAATCTCTAAATTTAGCTACTTGAATACTAGATTTCCCAAAGCAGGATATAACCATGTGGTTTTTGTTTTAGAGCAACTTAGGCTAAATTCTGAATGTAGATCTCTATTGCACAGTTGATATGGGGAACTGAAATAGACTCTGGTTCTCAATAGCTCCTAGGATAGGTTTAAAAAATATTTCCCAGAAACTAAATGCACAAATGTAAACAGTAGATTCTGACAATGTCCTCCAAAGAGCCTTTCTTTGCACAGCACTTAAAACTTACAGGTGAACATACTGTTAGTTTTCACTCCATGACCAACTCCATCTAGCAACAATAAATGTTCATTTTTCTATAAATCTGGTCCCTCTGATGGTAAATCCAGCACAGTAAATGACTCTCAGCAGGAATACCCGTGACTGCATATAACAGGATATCTTGCCACAACTCAGATCAGACAAAATTACATTGGGGAAGCTACAAAGTCAGTGTGCAAGTAAAATTAAATCTTTAGTTTCATTGGTCACCTCCTATTTGCCAGCTTTCATGATTATTTCTTTATGTGTCACCCAGTACCTAGTTAAACTTTTATTTTGGCACACGTAGTAGGGACTCAATAAATACTGTTGATTAAAAGTCAGTCCCTGCTCCTTGTCATGGGCTATGATAAATTCAGTCTTTATCTATACTTTTATTTCCTCATGACTCTGATTTAGTATTCCTGTCATAAGCTTGTTATTTTCTAGAATATTAATATTCTCCAATCCAGTCTTCTCTATTCTAATAGTTTCACTCTTTTCCAGCCCTAATTACTTTCCTCCACACTTGACTGACTGATCTCATTTCACCATTCTTGTAGCCTCATAAATTTCACCTAGGCCGTACATAGGAATATTTATTTGATCTTCTGGAAAGGATTTATAGACCATTTTAGATTATCTTCTCAGTTTAATAAGAATGCTGCGTGACAAGAAAAGAAGAATATGCGCTACAGGGGAACCACAGGGAACCTAGTGTCTACCACAGTGTCAATCATGACTTCTTTAAATTACTTATTCATTCACTTCTTCTGCTGTCAGACATTAACTAAGAAACTACTACCTTTTACTCATGCTGATGAGTGCTCAATTCAAGAAATACATAAATGACTAGAATGTCACCTGTTCTCTCTAGTAACTCAATCTGAAAGAGACAAATACATCCACAAATAACTACAATGGGTTAAGTTCTATAGTAGAGGTTTGCAAAAGTTCTGTGGCAACATATATGTTCACTCTTTGAAGAAATAAAGGGAGGCATCTCAAAGGAAATGGAATTTATTTGGGCTAAAGAATCGGAATTAGATTGTACAGTCCTAAAAGTTGGTGAAAGGGTTCCCAGGCAAAGAAATAGCATGTGCAAAGAGCATGGCACTAATGAGAATGACTTTTTCCGAAAAAAAGGAAAAAATTATTGGCAGCCAGTGGATGAGATACAAGGAAGGTAACATTTAGAGATAAGGCAAAAAAGTCAGATTTCGACAGTATTTCAGAGAGCCTTATAAAGCAAAGAACAAAATCTGGACTTTGTGCTGTAGATTATAGATAGGTAACATAAGTTGTTTTGTAGTTTTCATTTGTAGAGAAATTACTCTGAATCCTGTTACAAAAGAGAATGTCAATAGAGAAGAGTTTATTTTTTTAGAAAAAAATGATAAAACAATTTTGTCTTTTCCTAATAGAATTATTGACAAATGCCAAGTTTCAAAATTTGCCCTAGCAATATTTTTATTGTGCAAAGAAAAATAATGGTGACTAAGTAGCAATAAGCAATTTTTATTTGAAACTTTGTAAAGAAAATGTGAACAGAAGCAGAATATAGGGAAAGGGGCAACAACAGATAATAAATACAATGTTAACAAGAAAGAAGGAAGCTGAAAATGATTAAAGGAGATGTAACTATTTTTCATGCCCTGCTCTTTACTAGTTTTTTTTTAACATGTAAAATCTATGCTTTTATTTATTTATTTATTTTATCGTACTTTAGGTTCTGTGATACATGTGCGATCTTGCAGGACTTTTGCATAGGTACATACATAGCAATGTGGTTTGTTGCCTCCATCCCCCTGTCACCTAGATCTGGCATTTCTCCCCATGTTATCCCTCCCAGACCTCCCCATCCCCCAGCTGTGCCACTCCTGGCCCCATACAACAGACAACAGTGTGTGATGCTCCCCACCCTGTGTCCATGTGTTCTCATTGTTCAATATCTGCCTATGAGTGAGAACATGCAGTGTTTGATTTTCTGTTCTTGTGTCAGTTTGCTGAGAATGATGGTTTCCAGATTCATCCATGTCCCTACAAAGGACACAAACTCATCATTTTTTATGGCTGCAAAGTATTCCATGGCACATATGTGCCACTTTTTCCTTGTCCAGTCTATCATCAATGGGCACTTGGGTTGGTTCTAGGTCTTTGCTATTGTAGACAGTGCTGCAATGAACATACATGTGCATGTGTCTTTATAATAGAAAGATTAATAATCCTTTGGATATATACTCAGTAATAGGATTGCTGGGTCAAGTGGAATTTCTATTTCTAGGTTCTTGAGAAATCGCCACACTGTCTTCCACAATGGTTGAACTACTTTACACTCCCACCAACACTGTAAAAGCGTTCCTATTTCTCCACATCCTCTCCAGCATCTGCTTTCTCCAGATTTTTTAATGACCGCCATTCTAACTAGCGTGAGATGGTATCTCAATGTGGATTTGATTTGCATTTCTCTAATGACCAATGGTGATGAGCAGTTTTTCATATGTTTGTTGGCCTCATGTATGTCTTCTTTTGAAAAGTGTCTGTTCATATCCTTTGCCCACTTTTGGATGGGTTTGTTACTGTCTTGTAAATCTGTTGTAGTTCTTTGTAGGTTCTGGATATTAGCCCTTTGTCAGATGGGTAGATTGCAAAAACTTTTCCCATTCTGTTGGTTGCTGGTTCACTCTAATGATTGTTTCTTTTGCTGTACAGAAACTCTGGAGTTGAATTAGATCCCATTTGTGTATTTTGGCTTTTGTTGCCAATGCTTTTGGTGTTTTAGTCATGAAGTCTTTGCCTATGCCTATGTCCTGAATGGTTTTGCCTAGGTTTTCTTCTAGGGTTTTTATGGTGTTAGGTCTTGTGTTTAAGTCTTTAATCCATCTGGAGTTAATTTTAGTGTAAGGTGTCAGGAAGGGTTCCAATTTCTGCTTTCCACACATGGCTAGGCAGTTTTCCCAACACCATTTATTAAATAGGGAATCCTTTCCCCATTGCTTATTTTTCTCAGGTTTGTCAAAGATCAGATGATTGTAGATGTGTGGTGTTGCTTCTGAGGCCTCTGTTCTGTTCCATTGGTCTATATCTCTATTTTGGTACCAGTACCATGCTGTTTTGATTACTGCAGCCTTGTAGTATAGTTTGAAGTCAGGTAACCTGATGTCTCCAGCTTTGTTCTTTTTGCTTAGGATTGTCTTGGCTATGCAGGCTCTTTTTTGGTTCCATATGAAGTTTAAGCTGGTTTTTTCCAGTTCTGTGAAGAAGGTCATTGGTAGCTTGATGAGGATAGCATTGAATCTATAAATTACTTTGGACAATATGGCCATTTTCACAATATTGATTCTTCCTACCCATAAGCATGGAATGTTTCTCCATCTGTTTGTGTCCTCTGTTATTTCATTGAGCAGTGGTTTCTAGTTCTCCTTGAAAAGGTCCTTTACATCCTTTGTTAGTTGTATTCCTAGGTATTTTATTCTCTTTGTAGCAATTGTGAATGGGAGTTTGCTCATGATTTGGCTCTCTGTCTGTTATTGGTGTGTAGGAATGCTTGTGATTTCTGCACATTGATTTTGTATTCTGAGACCTTGCTGCAGTTGCTTATCAGTTTAAAGAGATTTTGGACTGAAATGATAGGGTCTTCCAAATATACAATCATGTCATCTGTAAATAGAAACAATTTGACTTCCTCCTTTCCTATTTGAATACGCTTTATTTTTCTTTTCTTGCCTAATTGCTCTGGCTAGAACTTCCAATACTATATTGAAAAGGAGTGGTGAGAGAGGGCATCCTTGCCAAGTGCCAGATTTCAAAGGGAATACTTCCAGTTTTTGTCCATTCAGTATGATATTGGCTGTAGGTTTGTCGTAAATAGCTTTCATTATTTTGAGATATGTTCCTTCAATACCTAGTTTATTGAGAATTTTTAGCATAAAGGGCTGTTGAATATTGTCGTAGGCCTTCAGGATATAGCCCGAATATAAACTTGGCGCTGTTGGTGGGGCACAGTGGACTGGCCTTGCTGGCTGCATGGAACCTGGATAAGGCATGTCACTGCTGGCATTCCTCCCCTTTCTTGGAAACCTGTATGATGTCGAAGAGGCAGCCATAATCTAAATGGGAACATAACTCCATTGGCCTGAGAACCACACCCCCATCATCCATAGTGGCCACAGCAAGGCCTGCCCAAGGAGAGTCTGAGCTCAGACACACCTAATCCAGCCCCCACCAGATGGTTTTTCTCTACCTACCCTGGTAGCTGAAGAGAAAAGACATAAACTTTTGGGAGCTCTATGGCCCCACTCATTTTCTGAGAAACTAGAATACTTATCCTCAGCAACATAAGGCAAGCTTATATCTCCCTTCTACTACTGCAGCTGTGTTATCTTGAAAGCAACACCTTCTGGATAGAAGTCAACCAACTCAAGACATTATAGCAACTCATAACAATACTACCCTGCTCCAAAGAAAAAGAAAACAACAGCCAATTCCACCACATACAACATCCTGGCTAATCTGAGAACCTGAGTCTTTCCACATGAAAAATTCACTGGTAGCATAACCAACATTTGAGAAAACCAGTGTATTAAACAAAACTATAACCAAGGACTCCCACAGGGTCAACCTCATTCTCCTGCCACCTCCATTGGAGCAGGGGCTGGTATCCATGGCTAGGAAAACTAAAGATGAATCACATCACAGGACTCTTTACAAACATTCCCCAGCAACATCTCCAAGCCCACTAGCCCCAGGAAGTAGCTAGACCCAGAAGAGCATTAACAATCACTGCAGTCTGGCTCTCAGGAAGCCCCATCTTTAGAGGAATGGGGAGAACACCACATCAAGGGATCACCCCATGTGACAATAGAATATGTATAGCAACCCTTGAGTTCCAAATCCTTCCACTGTAACAGTCTACCCAGTGAGTAGGAATCAGCAGAGTAATTCTGGTAATATGAAAAACAAGGTTCTATAACACTCCCAAAAGATTACTCTCGCTCTTCAGCAATGGATCCAAACCAAAAAGAAAACTCTGAAATGCCAGATAAAGAATTCAGAAGGTTAATTATTAAGCTACTCAAGCAGGTACCAGAGAAAGGTAAAAATGAACTTAAAGAGATTAAAAAAAATTCAGGATATAGATAAAGTCTCCAGAGAAATAGATATCATAAAGAAAAGACAATCACAACCTCTGGAAATGAAAGACACATTTAGATAAATGCAAAATACACTGGAAAGTTTTAACAATAAAATTTAAAAAAGGAGAAGAAGGAACCTCAGAGCTCAAAAACGATGCTTACAAATTATGCAATCAACAAAGAAAAAGAAAAAGAATTAAAATATAAAGCCCACAAGAAATCCAGGATTATACTAAATAACCAAACATAGTAATTGCAGATCTTGAGAAAGAAGAGAAATGTTAAAAGTTTGACAAATATATTTCAGGAAATACGTGAGGAAAACATCTCTGATCTTGCTAGAAATCTAGACATCCAAATACAAGAAGGTGAAAGAACACATGGGAAATTCATCTCAAAAAAGTTAATTATCTAGACACATAGTCATCAGGTTATCTAGTCAAGACAAAAGAAAGAATCTTAAGAGCTATAAGACAAAAGCATCAGGTAATCTATAAAGTAAAGCCTATAAGATTAATAGCAAAATTTTCAGCAGAAACACTACAAGCTAGAAAGGATTAGATTCTCATCTTACCCCCCAAACAAAATATTTATCAACCAAAAAGTTTATATTCAATGAAATTGGACTTTATAAATGAAGGAGAGACAAAGTCTTTTTCAGACAAATAAATGCTGAAGAAGTTTGTTACTACAAAGCCAGCACTACAAGAAGTGCTAAAATGAGTTCTAAATCTTGAAACAAAACGCTTAAGTACACCACAATAGAATCTTCTTAAAGCATACATCTCACAGAGGCTATAAAACAACACCACAATAAAAAAAAACATATTCAGACAACAAATGGGAATACTTCCCATGCTCATAGATGGATAGAATCAATATTGTGAAAATGACTGTACTGCAAAAAGTAATCTACAAATTCAATTCAATTCTCATCAAAATACCACCAGCATTCTTCGCAGAACTAGAAAAAAAAACCTAAAATTCATATGGAACAAAAAAAGAGCCTGAGTAGCCACAGCAAGACAAAGCAATAATGACAAAACTGAAGGCATCACATTACCCAACTTCAAACTATACTACAAGTCTATAGTTACCAAAACAACATGGTACTAGTATAAAACCAGGCACATAGATCATTGGAACAGAATAAAGATCACAGAAATAAAGCCAAATAATTATAGCCAACTGATCTTTGACAAAGCAAACAAAAACATAAAGTGGGGAGAGAACACTCTATTCAACAAATGGTGGTGGATAATTGGCAAACCACATGTAGAGGAACGAAACTGGATTCTCATCTCTCACCTTTCATAAAAATAAACTCAAGATGAACCAAAGACTTAAATCAAAGACCTGAAACCATCAAATTTCTAGAAAATAACATCAGAAATCTTTTCTAGACATTGGCTTAGGAAAAGAGTTTATGACCAAGAACCCAGAAATAAATGCAACAAAAGCAAAGATAAATAGATGAGACTTAACTAAACTAAAAAGCTTCTGCATAGCAAAAGAGATAATCAGCAGAGAAAGCAAACAACCCACAATGTGAGAGAATATATTTGCAAACTATGCACCTGACAAAGGACTAATATCCAGGATCTATGAGGAATTCAAACAAATCATCAAGAAAAAAAAAAATCCCATCAAAAAGTGAGCAAAGGACATGGATAGAGATATCTCAAAAGAAGATATACAAATGGCTAACAAGCAAATGAAAAAATGCTCAACATCAGTAATGATCAGGGAAATGCAAATCAAAACCAGTGAAGTACCACCTTACACCTGCAAGAATGACCAAAATTTAAAAAAAATCAAAAAATAAAACAGATGTTGGCATGGATGTTACGGAAAGGCAACATTTTTACACTGCTGGTGGGAATGTAAACTAGTACAACCACTGTGGCAAACAGTATGGATATTCCTTTTTTTAAAAAAATGTTATTGCATTTTAGGTTTTGGGGTACATGTGAAGAACATGCACAATTGTTGCATAGGTATATACATTACAATGTGGTTTGCTGCCTTCCACTCCATCACCTATATCTGGCATTTCTCCCCATGTTATCTCTCCCCAACTCCCCACCCCCCCACTGCCCCTCCCCTAGTTCCCCACCACAGAACTCAGTGTGTGATGCTCCCCTCCCTGTGTCCATGTGTTCTCATTGTTCAACACCTGCCTATGAGTGAGAAGATGTGGTGTTTGATTTTCTGTTCTTGTGTCAGTTTGCTGAGAATGATGGTTTCCAGATTCATCCATGTCCCTACAAAGGACATGAACCCATTGTTTTTTATGGCTGCATAGTATTCCATGGTGGAGATTCCTTAAAGAACTAAAAGTAGAACTGCCATTTGATCCAGCAATCCCACTACTGAGTATCTACCCAGAAGAAAAGAAGTCATTATATGACAAAAGATAGTTGCACCCGCATGTTTGTAGCAGCACAATTTGCAATTGTAAAAATATGTAACCAGCCTAAATGGTTGGCAACCAATGAGTGGATAAAGAAAATGCGGTATACATTTATACAATGGAATACTACTCAGCCATAAAAAGGAATGAAATAATGGCATTCACAGTAACTGGATGGAGTTGGGGACCCTTAATCTAACTGAAGCAACTCAAGAATTAAAAACAAAACATCTGGCCAGGCATGGTGACTCACACCTGTAATCCCAGTATTTTGGGAGGCTGAGGCAGGTGGATCACCTGAAGTCGGGAGTTTGAGACCAGCCTGACCAACATGGAGAAACCATGTCTCTATGAAAAATACAAAATTAGCCAGGCGTGGTGGTGCATGCTTGTAATCTCAGCTACTAGGGAGACTGAGGCAGGAGAATCACTTGAACCCGGAGATGGAGGTTGTAGTGAGCTGAGATCAAGCCATTGCACTCCAGTCTGAGCAACAAGAGTGAAACTCCATCTCAAAAAACAAACAAAGAAAAAACCAAAACCAAACACTGGATGTTCTCACTTACAAGTGGCTATGTTAGAAGGATGCAAATGCATAAGAATCCTATAATGTACTCTGTGGACTCAGGGGGGAAGGTGGAAGGGGGTGAGAGATAAAAGGGTACACATTGGGTTGAGCGTATACTGCTTGGGTGATGGGTGCACCAAAGTCTGAGAAATCACCACTAAATAACTTAACCATGTAACCAAACACTACCTGTTTCCTAAAAGCTATTGAAATAATATTATAAATTAACTTTCATAAACATAAGTTATCTAACCCAGTACCTCTAAATAGTTTATGCAAGAAGTTTATACCCCCACAAAGTGCCTCTCACCCAATATGTTTAGAATAGCAATATGTTGTCCAAGGGTAAAGTTATGTTTCTAGGTGCATTCCAACTTTATAAATACTTTAAATCTCCTCTATTTTAGAAGCCATTCTATTTCACAATAAGCTAAGTAGTTAACCTAGTAGCAAATGTAAGTGGTTAGCAGTATCAAAGCAAAACAAAGTAACTGCTAACACTTAGAAAACAAAAGTATCACAGAAGTGACTATTGTACATTTCAAGTGGATAACTTCTAAAAAATGACTCTGACTGTAACACCAGTAGTTCTATCAGACTACAGCCATTATTGATGCTTCTACCCATCTGAACATAAGTAAACCAAAATAATATGGTTATGTATGGAAATTTGAAATCTCTACTTGAGAGCATCTAAGTACACAGTGCTTGCTCAAAAAATATTTGATTTTCCTCTAGAATCTATACTGATTTTAGTGCAAGGCAACTACACTTTGAAAAATATATTAGTTTTATTTCCTGTGTAACAAATTACTACAAATTTAGTAGCTGAAAAAAATACCTATTTATTAGTTCACAGTTCTCCAGGTCCTAAGTCTAATACAGCACAGCTTACTTCTGTGCTGAAAGTATCACATGGTTGAAATCAAGGTGTACATTACAAGGGGCTGAAATCAAGGTAAAATTATATAAGGGTTCTTATATGGAGACTCGAGGGGGAAAATCACTTCCAAATTCATTCTAGTTGTTGCCAAAATTTAGTGTATTATGGTTATCTGACGGGTGTCCTTTTTTCTTGCTGGCTGCCAGGCAGGGAACTCTCTTAGTTTCTTAAGATTGCTCACACTTCTTCTCATGTGGTCACCTCCTTTTTCCAAACCAGAAACGGTGTGCTGAATTTCACTACAACTTCAGATCTTTCTGGTTTTCTTTTTTTCTGCCACCAGCCTGACAAAGCTGTATTTTAAGGGTTCATGTGATTGCATAGGGCTAACAAAACTATTTAGGATAACCTCTTTATTTTTAGGATCCATTATCCGTGCAATATAACATTTTTACAAGAGTGACATCTCATCATTGTCACAGGTTCTGAGGATTAAGGTGAGACATTCCTGGGATATCATTTCAGAAAGTTTCCTTAACATATGAGGGCACATGGAAATGCTATAGGAACCTTTTACAAAATAACTCTTTATAACTAGAAAAACTGAGACTTATATCTCAAGGAAGAATATATTTCTAAGAAAATATGAAGAAACATAAAATTCTCTTTGATATGCTTATTTCAGAATTCATGCTTCTATCAAAACATCTCGTGTACCCCATAAATATATACACCTGCTGTGTACCCACAACAATTAAAAATAAATTAAAAAACCCTTTGAAAGCCAACTTTTGATATTATTGCATGGAGATCTACTATTTAGACACAGGATTCAATTTATCCGAGCCGAAGCTGACATGCTGCTTCCAATAAGCACCCATCACAGTCAGGATGTTTGTGCTTTTGCTGAAAGAGATTATTCTTTAATTAGTGTGGGAAAGTTGAAGAACCACAGACAGAAACAGAAACTGAATTATATTTCAGAGCAATTCTGCAAACTAAGATAAACTTCATGATGTGCAGTACGAAAAGGAAAGATTGACCAGAATAAGCAGCATTCTTTTTCAAACATGGACAAGCACACACGCGCACACACACACACACACACACACACACACACACACACACACCATGCATATTTACCTGAGCTATGAAAGGGGGGAGTAAACGACAGTATAATCTCTAAATTCTTGAAGGTTCCTTTAATCTTCCATAATCTGATATCATAGGAGAAAAAAAAAACATTTTAATGAAAACAACATTTAATTACAATTTGTTTTGTTTTTTCTTCTTTTTTGCTTCAGTTAGTTATTTAAAAGAATCTGTAACTAATATACAAACAAGATTGCAGGGACACTATGTAAACCTTTTAAGGGAATAAAATATTTTACATCACTTATATTTATATAAAACATCATAGACAAAGCAGATTAACAGGAATTGCACAGGTTAACCCTGTGGTAGGTTGGTTTCTTATTTTTTTTTCATCTTAGGTATCATTTTCTCACTTTAATCAAGTCTCTATAGAAATATTATCTCCTCATGGAAGCCTTCCACAGACTTCCTATCTACAACATGGCTATTTTCATATTTTACTTATTCCTTTCATTTAATTGTTTTATACGACTTATCACTACTTGATATGATACTATGTATTTGTTCAGCTATTTTCTGACTCTGTCACTAAAATTTAAGCTCCATGAGCCTGGAGAATTTGTGTCTTTGATCCCAGTGTATCTTCTGTATCAGAACAGTGCTTAGCGTATAGTAGGTACTTAATACCCTCAATTTATTGACAAAAAAAAGATAAATTTACAAATATATTAAATCCTACAGATATATAATATTTATACACACATATCCATATATACTTATCTTGCTTTACAGAAATTCAGACTAGCTTAACATTCCTTCTCATCAGTTCACATCTGTGAAAATGTAAAATTTAAATTTGCTGTAGAAGACTGTCAGGTGCTAACTGCATATCAGTTTGTAAGGGTTTCAATAAGCGCAAAGGTAAGCACCAATTTAAAATGGATTCTCTAAGTCTTAGTTCTGTTGCAAGCTCTACACACTTTATATCGATGTAAATATTTTTGTCAGAATGATGTTACCAATAAGCTAATTATTTATTATTTAATTATGCTACATTGTAAATGCTTTTGAATTACAAATGTAACTATTTTATTTGTAAAATTAGAGCAAGTCGATCTTTTCAAGAGATGACAGGAAGATAATCTATGCCAAATGTGATTATTGTAAGGAAAAATATACCTTCAATAGCATTTTCTAATTATCAAACCAGGAGAAGGTAACTTACAAAACAATATGCTATCCATGAAAGCTTGATATTGATGAAAAGGGTGATTTACCATTTTAAGTAACTTTCAAAAGATGTGTGACAAAAGTACTCTTACAGCCAAAGAATCAGCATTGCTGCTGCCGTAGCTCTGTTCCACTCTTCATTTGGGTGACATGATAGGATACTACATTTGAATTCTTCCAAAACCTGAGCTATAACACTAATGACTGGGTTGGCTGTACATTAATGTTAATGTGTATATTAATAAATCTCTTTTTTCACTCATCAGAGCTCCAAGAGAGAATACAGGATAGAAGGAGTAAAAGAAAAGGAGACTTTGTTAAAGACTTAAGTCGCACACAGAATGTTTAACACAGTTATCTTATAAAAACCTTATGTTTCACTGCAATTAGTAAAAATGCCCTAACACTGATAAGTTACATTTTTGATATTTAGACATTTTTCTTTCCCATGAGTCTGTTTTGAGTCCAGTCTTGACATAAAATGATGTGAGAGATGTACAAATTAGTAATTTACAGCAAAATATAAATTATGAAATCTCAATGTCTAATGAATTCCAGCAATTCTACACAATCTCACCAAGCTTCCTCTGTTTTCTAACTTTCTGCTCAGGCTGTCATTTAAGATTAAGTGTAAACATGCAATTCTGTAACACTAAAAAGAAGTATAATCCTATACTGACAGCCAGAATGACTTCATTGAGACACTAGGGACAGAAAAGACTTAATTATTTTTTTAGGCTCTGCGGGTGAAACAAATTCTTCAGTGTTGTCTAAACAACAGAGGTATACACATTAGGAAGCGGATAGTAATTCTGCTGCAGTCGCAGTGCAATAGTCTCTAAACCATGAAGGCTGAGCTGCGTACTTCCAGCCTACAAGCATTTCCTAGTTTACTGTGGAATCTGTTAAAATAGCTCTTCTGTTACTGTTGGCCATAACTGTCATATCATTAAAGATTAATTAGCAGCAGAATAAAACATCTAAATCTATGCTTTTGGGGGAGTAATTTTAAGCAGCTATTAAGGCATTCAAATACAAAAATCTTCATTTTTCCATTTATATAACTTAAAATATAATTAATGTATTTTGAAATATTGTGATAACTATACAAATATTATAATTTTGCCTCTGCTTTCTGATATCTCAGTTAAATCTTATGCATTATTATATTTTTGTGAGCCTCAGACATTTGGAAGATCACTACATTGCAATATTCTTTAGTGCTTCATAGAATATTCATGGAAAAATAATAAAACATTTGCAGATAATTAAAGAAAGTACATAAAATATTTTTAAATAATCATAATTTCATGGCTAATTATGTTTTAAAATCTACTTCAGATGAGTGAAAGTGACTTAGCTTTGTCTATAAAACTGATTAAAATTTTCATTTTAAAGATCTCTTTTTGCTGGTCATTACATGTCTTTAGTGAGTTACTTATCTTGCAACAAATTGCTTCCTCAACAGTGGCAGATGTATCTGAAGACATGATAGCTTTTTGATAATATTCTGCCATCTTGGACTATTCTTTTAACTGTTCTTCCCTTCATTTAGAAATTAAATGGATTTTTATGCATGAAAAGTATCTGAATTATTACTAAGAGTTTATGATAATAAGGTAAAATGAAACAAAGAAAGGTTTTTTAAAAAGATATTATTATAGATGAGAAATAGATGTACCTATGTGTTTAATATCCTCTGTAATATCCATCAATAAAATTGTATATTTCTCTAATACGTTTTTGTCACTGAACATTTTTACCATTATACTTAGGAACAAAATGCGAGTGATGGTAGTTATTTTGCTCTGCATTAAACTAGCTGTCATATATGAAAGCTGGGAATTTATTTCACAGAACCAATGTCATCCTCGGCGCAAGTTTGAATACAGAAAGAGGTTTGGCATCATTGAGAATTCTTTTTTAAGGAATAGAACAGACTTTGTTCAAATCCAAATGAAAGAATTCTTTAAATATCAGGTTAGTTTGATGCCTTTAATCTCAAGTTGAGAGAAATTTCACATCTCACCTGTGAAGGAGATAAACAAGTTGCTAAACTACAATGACATTGGCAAACAAATAATAAAAGTTAAAATATGGTATTTGTTCATAACTTTTATAAAATATAATTCGTTAAAAAGGCAAATCCAGTCAAATAACTGTTGCTGCCTTTATGACAATAAATGAGTGGGTTGAAAAGCTTTCCTTTATAATAAGTATCATTCAGCAAAAGTCTATCTGAGCACTCGGAAGAGGCAATGTACCTGAATTAATAGGACATGAATGCTTTAATTTGTAAAGAGTGTATGAGATACACATAAATTAATAAAGACTTGAATCAGAGTTCTATCTGTATATTCATATTCTTATATACAATTGTCAGCTTATAAAGATCAGGTCTCATGAGAGGGTGACCTAGTTTATTCACATGTATTTAATTACTCATTTTTACTTCTTAATTCCATAAAACTATTTGATATATGTAAGGTTGGAATTTCATGACACTCATTAAAATTTCAATGACACTATGGTTTAAGGAAATCATTTGCTTAATACGTATTGAAGACTGAAATATTTGGTTTCTAATTCACAACTTACAAACATTTTATTAGTGACACCATTATTGTTCCCATTTGAATAAAAATCATTTTTTTCGCTATTTTGTTTTATATACAAAATAATCATTATACTATCCACATAAATCAGTCATTTTTTCATCCTAAAAATGGCAGGATGATTTCCCACGTGTCTACAAATAAATCCTCCTCAGAATGTTTGTCAAAATAATTTTCCCCTATTAAAAAAATTTCTAACTCATTTATGTATTTAAATGCAATGTTGCTTGTTAATGGGAGAACAGATTTTACTTCAATAAACCTCAGATCCTTATTTGTGTTAGCCCTTCTATTTTGTTTTGTATAGCATCGCTTCAGTAGGGGAGCATGGGTTGTCCGTTAAGCATCTATGGGATCAGTTGTGAAGGATTTTATAGGCACTGATAATGAAAGAACAAAAAGATGTATGAATATTATATAGACGTTACTTTCCAATCACAATTCCTGTACTATCATTTGGTGATTATACTCAGTATATAGACTCTGAATCCAGCATCACAACTTCAAGACGGCTTTGGTCGAAGTTCTCTTTTCCATCAAAAAGAGTAATACATCACATTTAAAATACAACAGGGAAATCCAAATAAATGCAGCGGGATTTTTTTTTCACTATATGGAGAAGAAAAAAATTAAACTTATCATCTTAATTTTCATTGTTGCCATAACAAATTACTACAAATTTAGTAGCTCAAAACAACATCTATGTTTTATCTCATATTTCTTTAAGTCAGAAATTTGGCGGGCTCAGCTAGTTTAACAGCTTTGGGTCTTCCAACAGAGAAGTCGAGGTGTTACCCTGCTGGCTCTTAATGCGAGTCCCTGGGAATTATCTGCTTCCAAGCGCATTGAGATAAGTGGCAGAATACAGTTTCTTGCCCCTTTAGGACTGAGGTAGTATTTTTCTTGCTGGTTGACTGATGGGGGCCATTCCTACCTCCTGGATGTTAGATAGTCCCTATCTAATGATCTAGACACTTTCCCTATCCTAAGGTTTGTAACATTAGTTACATCTGCAAAATCCTTTCTACCATATAAAGCAACATAATAATAGGTTCCAGGGGCTATGGCATGGACCTCTTAGGAGGAGCCATACGGCCCACTACAATTACTCACCACAATTAAACAAAATTTAATTGATATAGATTAAACATATAAATATAAAACTAATGTCAAAAAACCGTAGCAGAAAATATGATCAATTTTTTCCCCAAAATGATAGATTGGAGAAGACCCTTCTCACCGTGATACAGCACTCAGAAATTTTTTTTAAAAAGATTGATAGATTGGATGATTATTAAAGCTTAAAATTATGGACAGTAAGCAAAAAATAAAAATGTAAATTCAAAAATAGATAATATCATGTAAATAACAGACAAATAGGTAACATCCTTGCTTACACAAATCTATAAAAATTAATAATAGGCCAGGTGTCGTAGCTCATGCCTGTAATTCTAACAGTTTGGGAATCCTAAGGGGTAGGATTGCTGGAGCCCAGTAGTTCAAGACTAACCTCAGCAACTTAGCGAGACCCTGTCTCAACAATACATAAATAAATAAAATTATCCAGGTGAAGTGGCACTCTCCTGTAGTCCCAGCGGCTTGGGAAGGTGAGATGGTAGGGCTGCTTCAGCTAAGGAGATCAAGCCTGCAGTGAGCTATGAGCAAGACCCTGTCACAAAAAAAGAGAAAATAATCAAAATGAAAAATCTGGAAATGGGAAAAAGATATAAATATGCAATTTGCAGAAGAAATACAACTACTTAATTAGCATAAAACATTCATCATATATTTAATGCTCAAAAACACACAAGATAATCACAGATCCTTTGAAAGAAGTGGCACACTGCTGAAAATTCTGTGAGACAGGTGAAAAACTTTGAGCTCCCAAACTGTAAGAGGGGGAAAGCCTACCTCCAAAACACATCCCCATCGGGGAATCTGAAAATCCTGATTGCAGGAGGATCTAACCTTACCTAAAGCTGAAATGGATTTAGTGTGAAATACAAAAGTAGAAGCAACAGCAAGAAGAGACTTATAGGCATTTCCATATCCAGCTTGAGCCCAGGGAAGCCATCTCTGACTCTACTTCACAAGCGCCCTCAAGGAAGGCAGCTGATGGAATTTGGAAAGGGTTACAGAGTGAAAGAAGTTTCCAACTAAATTTTGCAATAAATTCAAGGAGGTGCAGACTCTCTAGAGCAGAATCCATGGGGCAAATGAGAACTGCTGCCAAAAGGAGTGCAGGAGCTGTGGCTGAAAATGTGGGCAGACTAAGAGGGGTGAGACCTAGAAGACTTGTTTGCTTTATCAGCAGGGAAGTGTATAATCTGGGCCAAGAATACAATATCAATGAACACAAATCAATAGCACTACTATACACCATTTCTACAGAAATGCATAAATATGCAAAGGTAAATATGCAGTTATATTTACTAAACACTACTCTAAAAGGGAGAAAATTGGAAATAAAATGAAAAAAAATATATACTATGCCAAAATTAAAATAAATAAATTGATATTGAAATGGACTAGATAAACATTACTGAATTAATAATAACTAATTACAAACTATAAACTGAATTATTTTTCTTTAAACAAATATGACTTTATATATCAAAACATTCCATAATAATCTACAACAATATTATTAGTAGTGATTTTATCTAGGAAGTGGAATTTAGAATAGGAGAAATACATATTTATGTCATACATCATATTCTTCATTTTTTTAAATGTTTATAGGAAACATGATAAGAAAATATTGTAACAAAAACATTCTAAAATGTATTGTGTGTTTTATTTTTGTGTATATTAGCTTATATTTAAGGACCCATTGCTAACTTGATCACATTTTAATCACAGAACCTAAAATGTTATGTTGACTTTTTAACTAAAATCATTCTTCTTATGATTGAATATGATATGTAAAACATAGAAAACACTGAGTTACTACATTCTTTATTATGTGTAGGTAAACATACTCATTAACAAATAACACATACATGTATGTATGTGTGTGTATACACATATATATCAAAAACATTCTTATGGCTAACATATTTTTCATACAAATTATACAAAATTAAAATATCACTTAGAATTTGAAAGGCACTTGGCATATAATGTTTAGCTAAGGACATTACATCATCAGTTTCTAACATTAAGTACACATCTTATTTTAGTTCAGATTTATGTTATAGAAATTAACCAATCAGATCATTCTCACTTTAACTTTCCAGACCCAGCAACTACCACCCTAGATGTAAACCAGTCACTCACTATTACAGCATTTCAACAAACTTTACAAAACCCATGAATGAGGCAGATTTTTAGAAGTGTTGTGAAGGACTAGCACCTAAATGTTTGGCCAAGATGAACAACAATGAATGAAAAATCTTGGAGAACTGTGAAGTTTTAACTTGATTTTTCTTTCATTTACAAATTTTCAGAATTGGTTATAGATAATAGAGTGCTTTGTTAGATTATATTGTTGATAATTAAAGTTACTCTATTTTTTTCAGATTTTGAGGTTAGTTTCTGTTTAACACTGTGCCATACTCACAGCATACACTCAATAAATATTTTTTAATAATACAGGTATGAATAAACATAATACCTTCCTAGGCAGTTCATTTTATATTTTGAGAGTATAGAATCTTGTGTAGGTATAAAATATATTTAGTTGAAATCTATCTCCTTGCAGTTCTCACTTATTGGACTAATGAGGAAATCACTGAATGTCATGTGATCAAGGAGAGCCATGTATGATCATATGGAGGAATGGGTCATTATCAATTAAGAGAGATTCACAGCATTTTTAGTGTTACACTAAAAGAGAAATTAAAATATAAATGGTTATTGTCTTTAGGTAATAACACATTAAGATCTTCTGAGATTGACCCTCTTATTTATAATACTTATAATCTTTGGACATACACAGAAGAGTTACCAAAATACTTTGAAAAGTGAGCAGGAGCAGGTCATCCTGGTTGGGAGTCTATGGTTTGAAAAGAAAATTTTTATGCAGTGAATTCTCATTTTTTGTCTTTTATCCTGAGGACAGACAGAGCTGTTGTGGGGTGTAGGTCTGTGTAGGACACCAATGAATAAATATGTCCTTTTGGTCTATGGAACAAGAAAACTGAAGCTGAAGAAACTACAGTGACAAGGCAGTGGTGACTTGGGGCGTGGTGGCTCACGCCTGTAATCCCAGCACTTTGGGAGGCCGAGGTGGGTGGATCACCTGAGGTCAGGAGTTCCAGACCATCCTGGCCAACATAGTGAAACCTCGTCTCTACTAAAAAATATAAAAATTAGTCCAGTGTGGTGGCAGGTGCCTGTAATCTGAGCTACTCGGGAGTCTGAGGCAGGAGAATCACTTGAAAGAGGGAGGCAGATGCTGCAGTGATCCTAGATTGCGCCACTCCACTCCAGCCTGGGCAACAAAAGAGAAACTCAGTCTCAGAAAAAAAAAGACAAAAAATAAAAAAGACAGTGGTGAAATTCGAAATTCTAGAAGGGAAAGAGCCAAAAATGGGATCCACAATTCTCTCTACCTATATCTATGACTAATCTATGACCTACGTATGTGTGATGCAGACAAGAGGTCAGCTAAAGAGAAAGAATCTGAACTGAGGTTTGAGCTGCCACTTTTTCTGTCCAAACAAAAGAACCAACATTTATTTAAAGAAAATAAAATCTCAAATGCCCACATGTTTTTAATGTCCATCAAGCAATCCAATATTATCCAACAAACAAGCAATAAAATGGAAAATATTCTGAGAGGGGAAAAGAAACCTTAACAAAATAATGAAAATAATAAAGAGAGGAAGACAAGATGAAGGGAACTTGAGGGTAGATAACAAAATGTTGCTACACATACAGTAAAGAAAACATAAAGAGGAAACAAGTGAACATAGCTTCAGAGAACTGTTAGATACTATCAGTCTAAAATACATGCATTTAGGGTTCAACAAATAGAGAGGGAAAATGGAAAAAATAACATGTAAAGAAATAAGGGTGGCTTTTCTTTTTTCTTTTACTTTTTTTTTTTTTTTTTTTTTTTGAGACGAAGTCTCTCTCTTGTTCCCCAGGCTGGAGAGTGCAGTAGCTCGATCTTGGCTCACAGCAACCTCTGCCTCCCAGTTCTGGTTCAGGCAATTCTCCTGCCTCAGCCTCCCCAGTAGCTGGAATCACAGGCGGCTGCCACCACACCCGGCTAATTTTTGTACTTTTAGTAGAGACGGGGTTTCACCATGTTGGCCAGGATGGTCTTGAACTCCTGACCTCAGGTGATTCACCTGCCTCAGCCTCCCAAGGATTTTCTTAAAATATGATATAACACATAAATTTTAGAAATTCAAGAGGCTCAACAAACACTAAGAAAAAGAAAACAAAGAAATCTATTCCAAGGTATATCAGTCCAAGTGTTTAAAGCCAAAGATAAGCAAATCTAAATTTAAAAAGTAAACAAGCAAGAGAGAAAGAGAAGAAAGAAAGAAAGAGAAAGAAAGAAAAAGAAAGAGAAAGAAAGAAAAAGAAAGAGAAAGAAAGAGACATTACATATAAAAGACAAATATTTGATTAATAGCTACTTTCTCATAAGAAACTATGAAGGACCGTAGAGAGTGAAATAACTAAAAGACTGAAAGGAAAAACATCCACAAAAATTAAATTCAGAGAAAAAGAAAAGCTAAGAGAGTTCATTTTCCCCAAAACTTTATAGTAAGGAATGGCAAATGGAGGTCTTTTGGGATAGAAAAAGTATGTCAGATAGACACAGAGATCTTTAGAAATGAGTGAAGAGCACTAGAAGTGTTAAAAAATTATAATGCCTGGCCCGGTGGCTTCTGCCTGTAATCTTAACACTTTGGGAGGCCAACACAGGTGGAGGATTACTTGATTCCAGGAGTTTGAGAACAGTTTGAACAATATGATGAAACCCTATCTCCACAAAAAATACAAAAATTAGCCTGGCATGGTGGCACACCTATAGTCCCAGCTACTTAGGAGGCTGAGGTGAGAGGATTGCTTGAGCCCTGGAGGCAGAGGTGGCAGTGAGCTGAGATTGTCACTCCAGCCTGGGAGACTGAATGAGACTCTGTTTCAACAACAATAAACCCACAATAATGTAAGATGACACTACAGTTTAGATGTTTGTAAACCCCAAATCTCATGTTTAAATATGATCCCCAGTGATGTAGGTGGGGCCTGTAGAGCAGTGTTTGGGTCATGGCAGTAGATCCTTTGTGAATAGATTAATGCTCTCCCTAGGGGTAGAGGGAGTGAGTAACCTCTCATTCTACTAGTTTCCTTGAGAGGTTGTTAAAAACATCCTGGCCCTTTCTCCCTCCTTCTCTTGCTTTCTCTCTCATCATGTAATCTCTGCCCATGCTGGCTTTCCTTCACCTCTCACCATGAGTGGAAGTGGCCTGAGGTTTTCACCATATGCCAGACTTTCAGTCAGCAAACCAAAAGCTCAGTAAACCTTTTGTCATTATAAATTACCCAGTCTCAGGTATTCCTTTATAGCAATACTACATGGATTAAGACATATGGAGATGTTTTCATAAACAAATTTTCCAATAATGTTGAAAAGATACATGAAAATAAAACACATGGGAAAGAGATATTAATAGAATTAACCAAAGAAAAGGAAAACTTGATACACTGGACAAGGAAAATGGGGCACATATACACCATGGAATACTATGCAGCCATAAAAAATGATGAATTCGTGTCCTTTGTAGGGACATGGATGAATCTGGAAACCATCATTCTCAGCAAACAGACACAAGAACAGAAAATCAAACACCACATGTTCTCACTCATAGGCGGGTGTTGAACAGTGAGAACACATGGACACAGAGAGGGGAGCATCACACACTGGGGTCTCTTGGCGGGAACCAGGGAAAGGACAGTGGGGGGTAGGGAGGTTGGGGAGGGATAACATGGGGAGAAATGCCAGATATAGGTGATGGGGGATGAAGGCAGCAAACCACATTGCCATGTATGTACCTATGCAACAATCCTGCATGCTCTGCACATGTACCTCAGAACCTAAAGTGCAATAAAATATATATATATATACACACACACACATATAGGAAAACTTGAATAGCCTAACAGTGCAAAATGAATTGAATTTATAATTAAAACCTTTTCCACAAGCAATATGTTTTGCAAATGCCATTAAAGAAATAAAAATACCAGTCCAGTACAAACTATTTCATAAAATAGAGGATTAATAATTATTTTAAAATATATTTGACAAGTATTGCTCATATTTCAGAACAATACTAATACATTATAAAAGAAGAAAACTACAGACAAATAACCCTCATAATATTAAAAGTAAAAATGATTAGAAATATTATGAAATCATATCTAGATATATTTAAAATATAAAACACATCATGACCAAGTGGTATTTATCCCAGGATTTCAAGGTAAATTTAACATATAAAAATCAAGCATGCAAAAATACTACATTAATAGGTCGCAAAATTATGCTACCTGATTTCAAGAGTAATTCTCAAAAATTTGGGTATCAGCATAAAAAAAGACATACAGATCAATGGAACACATTAGAGAGTCCAGGAAAGAAAACTGCACACTTGATTAACTTATTAATTTGTGACAAAGGTAACAAGGTAATTCAATGAAGGAAAATATAGTGTTTTCAAAGGTGTTACTGGAAAAACTGGATACTTTTATGGAAACTAAAATGAACCACTGCACTGACTTCATACAATACATAAAAATTAACTCAAATGGATCATTTACTTAAGTGGGGGACTAAAAACAAAACAAAACTTCTAGGAAAAAATACTGTAGTGTATCTTTGTGAAATTGAGTTAGAAAAAAATAAAGGACACAAAAATACATTTCATTAAACTTAAAACTGATATTTTGATCTTCATTAAATTAACAATTTTTTTTGATCTTGGAAAGATATAGTTAAGAAAACCTCAGAATGGGTGACTATATTTGAAAAATACATATCTGACAAAGGATTTGTATCTATAATGTGTAAATAATACATATATACAACTCTATAAAAAGACAAACAGAAACTGAGCAAAAGGTTTTAACAGATATTTCACAAAGAAAAATATATGTATGGACAGTAAACACATGAACAAATATCACAAAACATTAGTCATAAAGAAAGTTCAAATTAAACCACACTGAGTTACCAGCACACACTTACTAGAACCAATAAAGTTAAAAGAATTTTCAGCAGTGATATATTAATAGAAGTTAATTTAAGACAAAGTTATACAAATTTTTAGTTTTCACAAAAATAGATATCTATTCTAAATACACACCTGGAGGGGCCTAATTCTCAAAGACAAAAGATCATACCTTGTTATTCAATGCCGTAAACAATTGCAGTTTTTATAACCCTCTTCCCATCAATTCATGTAACAATTTCTATAGTGCAGGGTGCAAAAATAGCATTAGAGATGAACTGACTGGAGACTGCATTTATAGTGGTATTAGAGTGGGGTCACACTTTGATGTCTTTCCAATTTAGTGCCACAGACAACTCCCTGGCTGTGTTTCTCCTGACTTCACCTCTGAAATGGAATACAGAAAGCTTGAAGTTAGTAAATACCATCTGTGTCTTTCATTGTCATTTTTTGTGAATTTTCATAACTTAGTGTAGAAATATGTGTTAAGGATGTTTTGCCAATGTGACTTTGGGGTAGGTGTGAGAGTGAAGAAACATATTGTATGATTAGATTACTATCTCAGTCTCCTTGCCAGGAAGATTATTTTCCAACACGTTTCTGAATGTCAGGAGTCGGTCTAGGTATAGTTGTTTTTTAGTATAAGACTTCCAATAAACTTACCTTTAAAGAGGATTAATCCCTAACATGTGAGATTAGTGTTTTTCAAACATCAATAATGCAATATGATTACATTTCAAAGGTAAAAATTAGGATATATATGTCAACATAAAGATAAAAAGTATTTGTGGTCAGACGTGGTGCTTCATGCCTGTAATCTCAGCACTTTGGGAGGCCAAGTTCAAGACCAGCCTGGGCAACATGATAAAACCCCATCTCTTTTAAAAAGAATACTAAAATTAGCTGGGTATGTTGGTGCATGTCAGTAGTCCCAGGTACTTGGGAGACTGAAGTGAGAGGATCACTTGAGCTCAGGAGGTCGAAGCTACAGTGAGCCATGGTCATGCCACTGCACTCAAGCCTGGGTAAGAGTGAGACCCTCTCTCAAACAAACAAACAAAAATAAATTTTTGACAATTAACTAAATAAATACTGATAAACAGATTGCTGTTTTGCAGAGAGAAGGCTTTGTGAAAGAAAATGTTTATTTCAATTGAAATAAATTCCTTCAAAGATTGCAGGAAATAATTCGGAAAACTGGTATTTGAAATTAACACAAATGAAATAGCCTTTTGTGATCAACAGAGAAAGAGTGATCAGAAACTGTGACACAGTTTGGATGTTTTTTCACTCTAAAACTCATCTTGAAATTTTTTCCCCAGTGTTGAAGGTAGAGCGTAGGGGGAAGTGTTTGGGTCATCAGTGCAGAACCCTCATGAATGGTTTGGTGCCATGCCCTATTTGTGATTATTACTCTATTAATTCACTTGAGAGCTGCTTATTTGAAAGAATGTGGCATCTCTTTCCTCATTCTTTTGTTCTCTTATCATATGACATGTCAACTGCCTTGGCTTCTGCCATGAGTAAACTCTTCCTGAGTCCCTCACCAGAAGCCAAGCAGATTATCAGTGCTTTGCTTGGTGTCCAGCCTTCAGAACCAGAACTGTGAGCAAAATAAACCTCTTTAGACTCAAGTATTCCTTTATAGTTACCCACAATTAACTAACACAGACTGTAATAAGAAATACAAAAATCTACCTATTTACAACCCACTGCCAGGCAACTTTCAAGGAATAAAAAACAGTTATGTTTTGCAGAAATCAAACCCAAGTCAAAGTCCCTCTGACTTAGTCAAATTTCTTAACATCTTTCTTGAACACAGAAAGTAATTTCTGTTTTCTCCGAAATTATTAAATGTGGATTTTGAGATAAACTTTATCTTCTACAAAGTACTGAAATTTTCTAGTGGTTCGTGTTAAATTTTTTGGAAGCTAGGACCATGAATTTAGGTCTTCATTAGTTCCACAGCAAACACCAAAGCTCCTTTCAGGCCAAGTCCTATGCATATAACATAAATTATGCTCACTTGGTTTCTGTGCACTGAGAAGTTCATGAACTAATACACTCTACTGAATAAGAGAAATTCTGACCTATTGCTTCCAAATAAAGTGTAAACCAAAAATAAAATTCTGTTCTTCCCAACCAATTAAATGGACCCCTCTCTTGGCCAAAAGAATCCAAAAGTAACGTAAAAAAATCATTTCAGGACATGCAGGAACAGGGGGTTAGACATGCTTTATTATACTGACCTCCGTTTGGAGTTTAGACACAAGTGACTGGCATTAACACTAAAACAGAGATCTTAAGCCTGAAAAAATAGAAACTTTGTAGCAATTAGAAACCAAATTCCAACTGACTCTGGCATAGCATCACATAACAGATAGCAGACACTGAGGGAAATCAAAGTATTTTATCCCAAATATATTTATTTGACATATTTTGAAATTCAAAATTGTTCTGCAAAGCTATCCTTGTGAGAAGAATTTGCATTCCGTAGAGAATCTCCTAACTTTACTAGGTCTTTTCCAGAGAGTTTGACACCTTTCAAGGTCTGATAAAACATGTTCACTGACGCTTGCTACCTGAAGTCTTTATCTACATGATAAGAACCCTATATTTCACAATCCCTTCCCCTTATCATAACTCAAGCATTTCGCTATGCTGACTTCAACTCTTCAGGCAGAGCGTCTCTTTCAACCAATTGCCAGTTAGAAAATCTTTGAATCCACCTATAACCTGGAAGCCCTGAATTTGAGGTATCCCACCTTTCCAGGCTGAACCAATGTATACCTTCCATGTATTGATTTATGTCTGTGCCTGTAACTTCTGTCTTCCTAAAATGTACAACAGAAAGCTGTAACCCAACCACCTTGGGCACATGTTCTCAGGACCCCTTGAAGCTGTGTCGTGGAAAACGGTCCTTAACTTTATCAAAAATAAATCTGTAAACTGATTGACATGACTCAGATATTTTTTGATTTATAAATGGAAAAAACTTAAGGAAGTATCTTTCACCCTCATTCCAGAGAAGGTCTGAGGTACTCTTCTACTGCAAGCAATGTTTGCAACTACATAGAGCTTACAGCATCTGGGATCTGCTATAAATGGCCTTACCATCTCTCACAGATGCAGAACTCAGACAATATGACCCAGAAACTTTCTCATCCAGTCACTTACATGAACACTTGAATCTACTTGCAAGATTTTTACCTTTTTTCCCTTTTAAGTCTCCACCATTAGTCATGAAGAGGATTCATCCTTACAATAATCTTGATTATATAAAAGTATGCAAGGAAAACTTTAGTAAAATGAAGGACTGCATTTATGGAGAATTTTTCACTTTCATAGTCAAAAATTAGAAGACAATGATGACCAGATATGCTTTTATCAAAAGTAAATAAATGTTTTGGAGTGGCACGATGCCACTTCGCATCTTAACTCAGAAAGCATCGGTTGAATCAAGTTAGCCAATGAAAGGCTGTCCTTTAAGTGAATCCATCAATATTCCCCTAGATAACAAAGATTCCCTTTGGCATAAAAGACAGACTTGAAATAAGCCAGAAAGTGTTTCCCTTTCTTTCTTTACTGTCCTCAAATTTGCCTATTTCTCATGTTATGCTATGGAAAAACACAATTTCTCAAGCTGATGTGTGTTACCCTTTTTTAAGAAAAAGAGTTCTTTCAATACTGCTTTATATTTAAATATCGTCTTGATTACTCACAATTAGCTTGAGAACAGATGAAGGCAATTTTATATTTTCTTTCTTAAACATGGTGTGCTTGCTAAGCGAAAGTGTGTGTGGAATGAGAATAGAGAGGGACTACATAACTTTTCTTCCAGTATTTCTTAGGATGTGGCCTGCATGTGGAGAAAACAAACCAACAAACAGAATATGTAGTGGGGCTTATAATATCTCTAAGAAGCTAAAAGCAAGATTTTTTTAATGGTGATTTTAAAATAATTCAGAAAATATGATGGCAGAATATTTAAAGCTGTTTGTAGATATAAGCCTGGTTGCTAGACTACCTTTAAAAGAGAAATCTGGAGAACTGAATATTGCATGAAGTAGCTGATGTAAACAAGGAAACAAAAACAAGCCTCCAGAACTTACAAATTCTTTTTTAGATACAGTTACACACAAAGAACTGTCTGAAAGACCTGTGACTTGATCAAATTTTAATAGGCATTCTGGCTGCCTTTGAATGTTCACAACACTGGATTAGTATTGTTTTTGAGGAAAATGTGATTGTTGAAAACTCTGCTTATTATATATATATGGTAAAAAACGTTTTGACTATATGTGGTATAAATTTGAAGAAAAACAAGTATGTAAAACAAAACAGTAATTTTCATCAATAAACCATGAAATATGGAACACAGAAACAAAATAAACATGAAACTACAAGTCAAAGAAACTAAACTCAAATTCACTAGCTTTTTCAGAATTTATTAGAACTTACACAAATCGTTTCAATCATCAGATCTTTTACACAAATGATTTTCAACATACATATACTGTCTTCTTCAAGACCTGACTGACAAACTCAAGAAAAATTGGATTACTAAAAATCATTTCATTTTTTTAAATGCCAAAAAGAGTCTTACAGATAATATTTTAAATTTAAGAGTTAGTAATTGTATTATTCAATGTTTATGATCAACAGGAAAAATTAATTGATACTTTCAAATAAATTTATTTTTAAAATATTATCTTAATATATGTAGCTCTTATTTTAAATGGAATCTACAAAAATTATACATTCAAATATGCAATACTGTTTTCCTTATATGGAACCCGAATAATAGTTTGAATTTATTATTTGCTTTACAATTGTTTCATGTTGAAGATTTAGTTTACAAATACAAATTTAAATCCTTATTATGTCTGATGTACTTACTAGATGCAAAGGGAAATAGAAATGTAAGATATTAAGATATCTCTATAACAACAAAAATTTATAATTAATTGGCATAGATAGATGAATAAACCACAAATAACCATTTGTTGCTCTAAGAACAAATAACAGAATGCAAAAAAAGCTGCAGGACACACAAGAGATAGACTTAATTAAGGCAGGAGAATGTAGGGAATATGCAGAAAGCTACAATTTAGGTGAATTTTGGAGGACAGGTAGATATTATTGAAGAAAGCTTGGAGCTGATTTTGCTGGAAGATAATAATACAGACAAAGACTCGGAGTTTCAAGGTGGCATTGTGCTGTATAGAAACTTCACGTAATCTATTATTCTATTACTGGTGTATGGTATGCTCATCAAAGAGGAGGCTTAAAAAAGATTGCAGACATTATACTGTAAAGAGTCTGGTGGTACATGCTAAGTGACTGGAACATTATGACTTCAGAGGTTCTGGCAAGACATTGAAGAATAAACAGCAGAGTGGAAAATGACAGTTTTGCATTCTCTAAAAGTTATTCCAGTAACTATTACAAGGTGGAGTGCTGCACAGTGAGGAAATATGAAGTGTAATGTGTGGCCTGGGCAGTACCAAAGAGAAAAAGATCAGTTAGCACTAAATTGTAGTGTCCAGTTTAGATGTGATCACGACCTAAATATGAGATGGACAGAAGACATGTCAAAAAACAAGCAGAAGTAATAGGTATTTTAGGAGCTAAAATTAAAGGCATTTAGCAGTAGTATCACCTGTACACTTAGCTGTGGATTTTCCTTTAGAAGTCTTCTGCAGTCCAGGTACGGGAGCAGAATAGGCAGATGGCTGGATTGATCTAGGGCTAGAATTGTTTAAAGTGGTTAAGAGAGAAGGTAGCAAGCAATATGAAGGTACTGGTGAGATATTGACTTAATTTAGAGTAATTTTAAATCTGCATAAATTTAAATTGTTTAAAGTGGTTAAGAGAGAAGGTAGCAAGCAATATGAAGGTACCAGTGAGATATTAAGTGACTTAATTTAGAGTAATTTTAAATCTGCATAGCATATCCACCCACCTATTGAAGGACATTTGGATCGTTTTTACTTCTTGGAAAGGAAAGTTATTTGGGGTGATGGAACTAGTGTACATCCTGATCATGATGGTGGTTACACCTAACTATGCATGTATTAAAACTCACAGACCTGTAAACCAAGGAGCATACATTTTAATGTATGTATTTTGCTAAAAAATGCACAGTAATTTGGTAAGAGAGCTATTGAGTAAATAATTTATACACGACATAAAAACCTGAAGGTCAAGTTATACACTGGCAAATATTCAATAAGAAAGCAAAATTTGCCACCACTCAAACAGTTGGCTTTTCTGTTTTTATTTACTTGTATCTCACTGAAAATAAATGGAACTTTTGCATGTATGTGATCTTCTTCATCTAGCTCCAACTGGTCCAAATCTTTAGTTCATCCACATCATTTTCTTATGCAAACCCTGCATCGTCATGTATAGTTGAAGACTTTCTCCCTAAAAATGCAGGCTTCAGAGATAGGAATCCTAGATTTTTAATAGTTAGAATGCTTAGTCACAACCAATCTAAATATAAAAGTTTTCATGAGAGAGAAGAAATATATATATACTCTTCTAAAGGAAATACCAACTGAAGTTTTGTATATCTATTAATTTTTTGACTAGTTTACATTATAAAATTGGATATTTTAAACTTGGAGTGAATAGTACTATCACTCCATTAATGATTTAAAAGTACATTTAATATTTTCATATGTTCAATTGGTCACTGTTAGTGTTACCAGCCTTTCACTGTTCTACTGGATAAGATCTAGAACAGTGAAGTGTGTAGCATTATACACTGCCTCTAGTCTGCAAAAGATTTTTGTACCTACACTTCAAATATTTTTATCATATTTTGCATTGCTCTTAGGCAAATAAACATTAGTAAGATACAAATTCTGACAGAAAAAGACTTGTTTAGTGGGAGAATGTGACTAAACATCAGTTTAGAAACACTTTCCTAGAATTATGCCAACTGGAATGGCAGTCTGTAGCTTCATTTTTAATGAAAGTTAACCAAAGATGCTATATACTGATTAAATAAGATGTTCAAATCAAAGTGTATTTGTTTATGTGAATATCTCTATATTTTGAAATAAATGGTTTGTCTTTCGTATAGTTCACTCAGTACGCAATTCCCTTTTCTGTCATATCTCAGAATCACCACTGGGGAAATAACTAAGAGGAAAGGAAAGAGACACACAGCATGGCTCCTAGTTTTGAGTTCGTTGTACCACATAGCTAATTGACTTAATATTGAGCCAGAGCCTCCAACTCAAATCTTGTTCAAAGGAGTAGAGGGACGAGGGCAGATTCATTACCAAGCACGACAGGTAAGTCTTCTCCAACTCTTTTTCTTAGTCATTTCATATGATTCTTTTTTTCCCTTCAATTTTTACTGGTATGGAAAAAAAAGAGAGAATTTGAAAAGAATATGATAGATGTTTGGAGAGTTCTCTAGGTTTTAGTCTTGTTTCTTTTTTATGAATAAATAAAAGTGATATGAAATAAATATAGTTTTTTGTATATTTGAACTCATGTTAATACATACTACACTGTTACTTATCAAATGCTAAACTCACTAGATTTTTAAAACAGTAAAATTTCACTTCAGCTTTTATATTTCGTGTCAATAGAGATCATCGTGGAAAGAATATTTATTTACAGTACATATTTTTTCTAGATAAACAAGGGACACTGAAGGGAATTTGAAAAAACAAATGTAAGAAACTGAAAATCTTTCACAGGCTTTTGTCTTAATAGAAGACTGAGGTGAAAAGACACCTATGGCTTAGCTCAACTGCTAGGAAGCTGTATCACTGCAGTTGTGAAGTGTGTCTGATTTGAAAGGTTGATCACAACATTCAGCTCAACGAATTTCTATTGGTCACAGCCAGATAACTTTACACTAGTTAAAGACAGCCTAATGCGGCCAGACATGGTGGCTCACCCCTGTAATCCAAGCTCCTTGAAAGGCCGAGGCAGGCGGATCACAGAGTCAGGAGATCGAGACCATTCTGGACAACATGGTGAAGCCCCGTTTCTACTAAAAGTGCAAAAATTAGCTGGGAGTGGTGGTGCATGCCAGTAGTCCCAGCTACTCAGGAGGGTAAGGCAGGAGAATTGTTTGAACGCGGGAGTTGGGGGTTTCAGTGAGCCAAGATGGTGTCACTACACTCCAGCCTGGCAACAGAGCGAGGCTCCATCTCAATTAAAAAAAAAAAAAAAAAGACAGCCTAATGCAAGAATATTGAATTAATTTCCTATGGATGTGCTCTAAGAAAAACCTTATTACTCCAACGATTGTCAGAAATACTTTAGGGAGCCAAAGAACACTAAACAATATTAATGTGCTCCTAAATCTCAGTACTACTTGGAAAATACCAGTAATCCTCTTAAACAAAGCAATTCTAAAAGGCTGTGAACAAGGTAGGTTAGCAGTACATTCTCAAAGTGGATTCCAAAACACTGGAGCTGTAGCCAAATACCATACCTGGGGTCCCATTTAAAAAACCTGGATATATGAACCTGGATAAACATGCATTTTATAGATTATTTTTTACCAAATTTGGTTTTAGCCTGAAGTCAAAGTAACAGGATGCTCTAAGTCATTAAACCAAAACATCCTGGACACACATTACATTCGTAAGAAAATGCTATTGCCAAATTTAAAACTCAGATTAGAAGCAGATTTCTTGTATCCTTCACCACAGCTACAAAGACGCCAATTTGTATAGCAAGGAAGGCAAACAGCTTAGAATGATGTACCAGATTAATTTAAAATGACTTTACTTGAGAACCAAATTCTCCTGGAATATCTATAATTAAATGTTACTGTTTGGGGTACAATAATAAACTAAGATTTTCCAATTCTGGTAGAAATATGTATGGAAACCAGAACTAATGTATAAAATAATTTACAACATAATTGAACTCAGGGCAGGAGGAGTAATGACCAGCTATGTTACAAGAATCACTAGTGATGACAAGCAGTATTTTCCCAGGGCACCATGCTTATATGAGACATAGATCAAGGCCTATTTAACGCCAAAACACATATGAGGCTTCTTTTATGTCTAGTCATTTCCAGTGGACCCATTGTGTCATTATTTCTAGCTATAGCATTTATACATATAATGATATGTTCCAAAAGTATAAGAAAATACTGAAATGTTTAAGAGGTCAATGTCATGCTTCTTTTAAAACAAAACAAAGCAAACAAGCAAACACACACACAAACACACACACACACACATCTGTATTTTGGAAAGCACACAATAATTAATATAATGACTAGAGGGAAAAATTCACTATGTTATCCTCTAATGGTTTTATAACCAAAACGCTTTGGAATATATATTTAAAAATTATAAATTTGATATCTGAAGCAGCCAAGGTGTAATAATGTAAACTTAAATGTTAGAGTGAGGATGGCTTGAATAACCAGCCTTATTTTCCAGTTTATTTTTATTTTACAAAGTTAGAAATACTTCTATTAAGTGCTATCCTAGTGTGAAAAATAACTACCAGTAAAAGATCTTGAAAGGTTGACTTGAGGGGTAAAACATAAAGGTCATTTCTTGACTTTCCCAAGTATAATGATACTTTTAACATAAATGAGCCACTTACCTCTAAGTCTTAAGACAGCTTCCTTTATGTTGGTAATATATTAATACATAAATTGCTTAACCTGTAACAATATACAGTGCAAGTAATTTATACTCTGTCACTTTATGATAAGTAATTCTCATAAAGTGGTTTTTAAGATAGTCTACATCAGTTGCTTTGTCTCACCCAGTCCTATGAAATAGATATTCTAGAAAAAGTTTAAAGACATCGACAAATACATTTATAGTAAATTGGTGATTTTTTGCAACAATGAACTGATATATATTTGATTGTAAGTAAAATATAACATTTAAAAAATTCTATTTTTTTATATAGCATGCACTTACATAGGTCTTGTGTTGCAACTCTTCATATCTCACTTCACATAATATATTTTCAATTAATCTTAAGATTTGCAATAAAGCTTTATAAATAATTGTTAAAATATGTCTCCATACTACAGACAAATAAAGAAACTTTAGTGAAGACCTTTGTGACTTCAAACTAAAATGATAAACTCATGCTTTTAGGAAACATCGCTTATCAAAGGGGCAATGCCCAGGGTTGTACATAGTCCCCATCCATATTTATCCAGAAGTGATATAACAAGTCCTATGAGGGCTGTGAAATTAGGCTAGCCTATGTTTGAATCTTAGATCTTTCTTTATAACATGTGTGGTGTGAGACAATTTAATTAACTTTTGTGAGCCTCAGTATTCTCATCTGTAAAGTTTAAATGATAACAGTATTACCTACCATGAGTGGGTGTGTATGTGTGTCTTTGTATGTGCATTGTTACAGTGTATACACTGTACTTTATATAATGATTTTATAGAAATAGTAGAAGAGCTCCCCTCACCCTCCCCTACATCTACACACATGTATACATAGATGTTAATTCTATGTATACAAATTCTCAGGACAAATTGAAGACAGAAGATGCCAGATCATGTCAGTGATAAAGAAAATAGATAAATAAAGAACCCATATTTTTACACAAATAGGCCATCAATTTAAGTGTGCTACAATTGAAAATACATGGTTTTATTTGCATTATTCTATGTTCCACTAGAATTTAGAACTGGCAACTAAGAGTCTTGATGACTTTGCAGGATAGAGAAAGTCTAGGGTTGGGAAATTATACAAATTTATATATATATAAATACAAATATAATTTATATTTGTATATAAATTATACAAATCCCAAGGATACAAAACAGAAGAAGAGAAAGTGTTTATTAACTAAAAAAATTCAGAGACTGGTGTTGGAAATAGGTAATATGGATATTCTGAATTTATTCCTGACAATCCTCTTCTAGCTATTAAAACGTGGCTCACACCGTAATCCCACATCTTTGGGAGGTGCAAGTGGAGGGATTGTTTGAGGCCAGGAGTTTGAGATCATCCTGGGCAACATAGTGAGACCCCATCTCCACAGAAAATGAAAAAGAATTTAGCTGGTCTGGTGACATGCAACTATAGTCTTAGCTACTTGGGAAGTTGACGTGGGAGGATTGCTTGAGCCCAGAAGTTAAAGGTTACAGTGAGCTATGATCATACCACTGTACTCCAGTCTGAGCAACAGAATGAAACCCTATCTTAAAAAAACAAACAACAACAACAAAACATTAAGTTTGGCAACCAGAATATGCAGTTTCAATCACTCAGTGGATTACTATGAATTACCATAGTGGGGAAATCAGCTTTCTGGGTTACTTTTTGTTCAGTAATTCTCTATTTTCTACCATTGAGGGGTCTAAAAGGTGCCCAGAGTAGTTACACTGACGGAGACTTAGGAAAATACTTCATTTAAAATAATTACCTTCTTTCTTCAAGAAATGAACAACAAATAAATTTGCAAACAAATGTGTAAGCACAAAACCAGAATTTACAGTATTTTAAATCTCAAGCCACAAATTTAGTCCTTTCCTAGATTCTCATGTTAATATTAATTTTCTATTTTTTTCCATTCAGCATTTTGCTTCCATGTTCTGATTCTATGCATGAAACTGAAGGCACAGAGAACAATGTTGATTCACAATAATATTGTGACTTTTACATGATGTGTACTTGTCCGATCCTAAGGCCAATCCTTGTTCTAAGGCATTGTGACATATAACTCCTCCATATTAAAGTGTAGGAGTATAGCGTGTCAACAAAATTTTATATTAAATAAAAAATATTTCAAAAAATAAGAAGGCAAGAGTGAAGGGGCAATGGCTATAACAAAATTAGACTTTTCTAGACAATAATCAGCAGCAAGATAAATCATTGTTATCTCAGAATTTAAAATCATACTTCAAGTTTCAAAAATCTTTTTAATCCAATGTGATTTTGGTTTAACAAGGAGATGTGCTTGTATAATCTTAGACCATACTTTACAACTCCAAAACGATTTAATCCAGCGTTCAGGCCATTGCTTCCCAGATCATAAAAATCAAGTAGGGTGTTTGTTTAAAATAAGCATTTCCTACATACAAGTTTGGACTGAATGAACCAGAAACCCCAGTGTATGTACATAGGAATATATAGGGTACCAAGATATCTACTTGGCAAGTTTGGAAAACACCAATTTAGGTGAGAAATACAAGGACGCCATAATTTTTTTAAATTGGTGTGTGTCAATTTTGGTGACGGGCTGAAGATTAAAATTACACTTTCACTGACTCTATTTATTTCACTATTATGTCCTGTTTTTTGTTGCAAGAAAATAGATATTGTGTGGAATTTTTATAGCTTTTTAATGAGTAAGTCATAATTATATTTTCCTCTTAATATTGACATAAAATATTTAATCACCTAAATTTTGAAGGTCTATTCATTACAAATTTTCTACCACTGCCCTTTGAGCAGTAGTTTTAAGGAAGCTATAGAATACAGTAATTAACAGTTCAGTCTTGGTTTTTTTTTTTTTTTTTTTTTTGAGAGGGAGTCTTGCTCTGTCTCCCAGGTGCAATCTCAGCTCACTGCAACCTCCATCTCCCAGGTTCAGGTGATTCTCCTGCCTCAGTCTCCTAAGTAGCTGAGATTACAGGTGTCTGCCACTGCGCCCAGCTAATTTTTGTATTTTTTAGTAGAGACAGGGTTTCGCTATGTTGGCCAGGCTGGTCTCAAACTCCTGACCTCAGGTGATCCACCTGCCTCGGCCTACCAAAGTGCTGGGATTACAGGCGTGAGCCACCAAGCCTGGTCAACAGTTCAGGCTTGGAATCTAACTACTTATTTTGGAGTCCCTGCCCTGTCATTCACTAAATAGGAGACCTTGATCAAATTATGTAACAACCATATGCTTTAGTTTCTCTGAGAGCTTAACGCAGCCAAAAAAATAGTAACTGACTCATAGGGTGGTTGTGATGAGTAGGTTTATTTTATTACATACAATGACACCTGGAATCTACTAAGCCTTTAATATATCTTAGCTATTGTATACCAACATAGAGGTATTGGCAGATAAGCATTAGAAATAAGTTATAGCTATAAATAACAAACTTTTGCAGTGTATTAATATTGCAAGTAGGAGTAATTATGCAAGATATTTTCAAAATCATATACATTCAAGAATTTTCATACTGCTTTCCCAAACATTTGATAATTCTAAATGTAGATCATTACATACACAATAATTAAATAACATAAAACAATTAAACTCTTCTAATGAAACATTATGATAATTCAGTAGAAGGTAATTCCTAGTTTACCTTTGCTTAGTAAATCTTTTCTTCAAGGGGTATGCACATTAATTGAATAAAAATAATTATAAGACTATTGCATAAAATGCTCAAGACTTTATCTTTGTGTAGTCTCAATCATTATAAGAAGTTTATTTATAAATTATTCACATTCTATTTTCAAATAGTATTCACAAACACATGTATATACATATATGTAAAATAATTATTGTGGTAAGTCTTCTATAAATTTTTACTAAACCAGTCTCTCTCAAACATTACTGGACATCTGAATCACTTGAGGAGTGTTTCAAAATGCAGATTCTCCACTGAATCATTTTAAACAGAATTTGTGCTCCATGGATCAGCTTTAATGGATCAAAAAATACAACCTTATACATCCTTAGCCTGTTTATAGACAGTAAAACTGCCTCAGTGATGCATCATTCTATAAACATTCAATCCCATAGTTATCTGTAAGTCCTCAAATCTGAGCTCATTCCCTTTCCCCACTATACCACACAAACACACACATACACAAACACACACACACACACACACACACTTCACCACGTTTACTAAACGTTGTAGTTTTTCTGGAGCTCAAAAGTGATCAACAGCGAACATTTCTAAATATTCCAGTGGTATCTTGAATACTCCTTTCACTTTATTTCACTCTAAAAGATACAACTTTTTCTAAAGCTCTCTCAAGCACAGCCCCCTCCCCATCTGCATCAGGCCAGGGCGTGGTGATAGAGAGGTGGCTTCCTTACTTCCCACCACTTCCAGACTGTCTTTCCTTTTATACAAAACAAGCTCCTTTCAAATACATCACTGGATTTTACTACTTGCAAGTGCTCCATGTAGTTGACATGTATCAACCTAGACACAACATATAATTCATAAGATATTTAATTTAATACTTATGTTAGTGTAGTTTGCTTCATCATCATTCATAAAAACTTCTTTATCCATATAGACAAGAAACTCAAGATGCTAGCTTCTGATCCTTCGTCACACTAGCTTCTATCATCTCATGTCTAATGGTCTTAGCATCCACTTCAACTCAGCTATACGATCTCATGGTTCTACCTTTGACTACTATGTTTCCAACTTTCTAGATCATTACAGTTTACTCCTAACTCCATGGTATACCAAATATCAGGATACTGTTGGAGAAAACTCACAAAACCTCGGTGATTGGATTTGCTGAAAATTTATGACATTGTTTCTCAAGTGAATAATCAACACTGACAAAATTTTTACTGCACTTCTAAAAAGTTAATTTCCTTTTCTCAAAGACAGGCATTTTAACCCTTATTTTTTTCTTTTTGAAGTCTTAGTGAAAATCACCTACCTCAGCTAATGACCTGGACATAAACTTCATGGAAAGACATATGCAATTAGGATATAATGACTTTGACCTTTATATCGTATGCTCTACCATTCTATACACATATATGCTGCTTTCCCTTTTAAAACAGTAGAGAATGAGAAAGAGGACAAGATGGCTGACTAGAGGCTCCCAGGAAGCATGACTTCATCGAGAGAGCTCAAATTAGCCAGTAAACCATGATCATTTGCTGAGAGTGGATGGAGAGGCAATGCTGATGATGAGGCTGAAGAGGGAAAAACTGGGAAACTTGCACAGGGAGCCTGAATGCCAGAGCTAGTTTCTGGCTTTGAATGGCTTTTGGGAAAGGGTACATGAGGGAATTTAGGCACGAGTCATTCTTACCATGGTTCACTGGGATCCTAGCTACAGGAGACCCTGCATTTCCCATGAACCTGTAAGCTGGCAGGGGGATATCCCCAGGAAGTGAGAAAAGACAGGCCTTTTAGAAAACAGCACAGAGCCCAGGAGCTTCAATGTTCTGGGAAGTTCCAGTGGAGAGAAGCCATAAATGCCCATTTCCAAGGGCTTCTCATCATCATCTGGGAGTCATGGGCCCCAGCTGACCTCTGAGCCAGGAAAGTGCAGAGCCAACTTCCCCATGGGACTGGGGCACATCTGCTCTGCAAGCCTTCCTGCCTGCCAGCCCCTCTGAATCTATGCCAAGCCATCCTACAGGAGTGGGTGCACAATGAAGCCGCCACAGCACAACCTAAGTACATTGCTGCACCTGAGTAATTTCCAGTGACCCAGAAGCATATTGGATCCCACAGGGTAGCCAAAACTTCAACCAGAGCCACGGACATCCT